>JASKGM010000007.1:10191090-10204031 GCA_034509205.1 Ceratonia siliqua
AGAGAAAGTATTAGAACGCGCTAAATTGTAGACACCACCAACCAAAAGAGAGAGAGAGAGAGAGAGAGAGAGAGAGAGAGAGATGATTATCTTTCAAAAAAGGAAATGGTTGTATTGACATGCAACACACATCCCCTGAATATCATGAGATCTACAATGCCAAAAAATTGTGTCGTGAATCAAACAAAAGCAAAATATGCAAAACTACAAATCTACAATCTAAAAAAAAAAAGGCTTAGCCAAGTAGAAACAAAATGCCTGCAAGTCCAAAATTTTTACAATCTAGGATAGATGCAATGGCAGGAGAGTATGAGAGAAAAATTTTAGCAATAAAAAATTTAATGTTACAAGAATAAGGCAAATTTTTGTACTTTCCAGTTAATCAAGAGTATAAGGGACCTACAGATGCAACATTCAAATATCTATATCACACAAGACAAGGCATTTCTCTTTTATGATAAAAAAATATATTTATATTAGAAAGCACCATAAACACATCAGTATTCAGAGCACATACAAGAGAATAGAATCCAAAATGCACATATGAAATCCTCACTCAAAAGTATAACAAGCCAAGCCCCAAGCTCTTCGTAGAAAAAAGTTACAAGATTAAAAGACAATTAACAAATATAAATCTTTATGTTCTAAAGATTTATATAAGTAGCAGTATAAATTTCACAGGTATATATATATATATATATATATATATATATATATAATCAAATGCATCATTACAATTTTTTTTTAAAAAAAAAAACCCTCTAAGACTCATATATTAACAGATGGAAAACACAACAAAAAGGACTCACATATTGCAATTATTTTGTAAATCTGGTACAGATAAATTGGGTGTTGCATTTTGAGTAAAAGCCTGGTATTTTTGAGCAGCTCCCCCTAGCTGACTAACCTGAATATAGAGATAACATAACCAAAATGCAAAACAACCTGTCAGTGGAAACGAAAATCTACATATATAAGCAATCATTACTTATTAACATCCTGCAAAATTTCAGCATTACAAAAGTTATTCCTTGCATGTAACTAAACATTGTAACCAAGAACACATAGATTGAGTGGTGCTTGGCAAACATCTGATCAAGTTACAAACTCAACACTAACAATAGTCACATGAAACAAGCATATAAAGTGATCAATAAAGAATTTATGCTATCCATTATTACTGAATATCATTAAGCATCTTTTAGTACAAAATAGGGATAATATAATGGACAATCAGCCAGCTATCTTCTCCATCTAAATAACCAGAAAGACTAAAATTAAAATTAAAATGACTTCTTGTAAATGCAATCATTAAATCAGTAACCTGAGGTATTAACAATCTTCTGGGGATAAGCTCTTCATGACGCCGAGCACAAAATTCCCAAGAGCATATCTGCAAAAGAAATAATAAACAAGAGAATGTCAATAAAAAGTGTCCAAGCATTGTTTAACCAAAACCTGAAAATTATAATATCCAAACATAACCTTCAGGTCTGGAGAAAAAACTATTCGCAGTTGACCATCACGCACAACACGAAGTTGCTCAAAAACGCTTTCTTGTATTGCTTTTGCATAATCCAGAACAATCTGACCAGAGGAATTATGATATTCTCGAGGCATGTCAACATAAAGCAGCTCTTCTAAAGTTCCACTTTCATACTTTATTTTAAAAAGTCTAGGAAGAACCTCAACAGTTGCTTCTGAAAATGTGCCAAACAACTTAACCAATCAAAAAAGAGAACAGCGCAGCACAATCAAATTTTCAAAATCCCCACATATTAAAGAAAAACTTAAGATGCTAATATACAAATCATATAGAGCTAAAATAAATTGAACAAAAAAATCTGAAAAAATAACAAAAATAACTTACCAAAGCCCCGGCCAGGCTTGCGATTACATATTTCACAGTGCCACACATCCTGAAAATTTTTCGAGAATACTCATCTTAGTTTAAACTAATGCTTAGTATAGAAGAACCCTGCTCCATGAGTTCCATAGAAAGTTTATAGCAACATTTTAGGCAATAGTTGCTTGAGACAAGACAATATGGAAATCACAACAACAAAATGAAGATGCCAATAACTTAGTATAGTACAAATGGGCATCATTCAATAATTAAGATACTAACTCAGAAGAGGTTATCCAGGCCTTAGAAATAGTTTAGGAGGTTTTCTCTAACAGCAGACCTGAGGAACAACTCCAGTTGTTTGTCTGCCACTTCCATACATAGAAACACACCACTTCTTTTTTGCATTAGGAGCAAAATATTCAGCAACAAATTTTCTCCAGAACTCAATATTGTTATCCTACATAATCAAGTGTAAATGCATCTTAATAAAAAAAGTAGGTATACATAGAACAGACACAAAAGTCAGAATAATTCTCACTTCGGGTCTATGCTGCTGCTGATACATGTAATGTGTCAGCCGCCTAGCACACATTCCAGGTTCATATACTGGTTTCACAGGAGACCTTAAAGGCATATTCTGCTGTTGAAACTGCTGTGGTAGTTGGGACCTTTGTTGAGGCACTGCCTTTAAGAGTTGTTGCTGCTGGTGGTGGTGTTGTAATTGCATAAGTCTCTGTTGGTGCACAAGATTAATATGAGCAGCAGCCTGAGAAGATTGCCTTGACATGTGGAGGAATTGCTGTTTCTGTTGCTGTTGCTGTTGCTGTTGCTGTTGCTGCTGCTGCTGTTGTTGTTGTTGCTGCTGATGCAAGAACAATGACTGATCAGAATGCTGGGGTTCCAATTTTACAGGTGCCATACTTCTCACCGTTTGAATTTGCTGAGGTTCCAATTTTACTGGAGGAAGATTCCTCAATGATTGCAACTGCTGCTGCTGCTGCTGCTGTCCAAGTTGATTGTTGTTTACCTGGGGCTCCAACTTTACTGGTCCAATGCCACCTATTCCTCCTCGAATAGATTGAAAATGCTGCTGCTGTTGTTGCTGAGTGTTAAGAGGAGCAGAGAACTGTTGCATTGACTGCTGACTATGTTGAAAACTTTGAGGTTCAAGTTGTTGGGAATGCTGTTGTTCTGGCAACAGCTGATTACCCGAAGGATTTGAGAATTGTTGACCCTGACCTTGACCAGCTGAACCAGGGTTCACCATATTCGATTGTACAAATGAGGGCGAAGGATTATTAAAATTCATTACATTTCCAACACTGGAAAGTGGATCCGTTTCAGCTCCAGAATCAACACCTCCACACTGGTTGCTTCCAGGACCAGAAAGCCCAGAATTTGGAATGCTGTTTGGGAAAGATTGATTCAGTACGGAAGATACATTGGACATATTTCCTAGCATGTTCATGTTGAACTGAGTACGCGGTGACACAAGTGAGGGGAAAGAAGTCTGGGAAGGCACAGGACTCCCTTGAGCTCCCAATATTCCAGAATTTGATCTCAGAAGAGAGGGTGAGACAGACTGGGCACCACCAATCGGAGTGGGTGGGCCCGGAGGTACCATCTTTTCAATATTAAGGTCTTCAAACAATCACCTAAGCAGAACAACTAAGTATATAAACATGAGTTCAATAAACTACAATTACACAATAGCTTGTGAGAAACTGGGCATACAGCTCAACCCAAATGGTATTTCAACCCAAATCCAAGGTCGGCTTTAGAATCTTTACTGTGCGCCAACAGAAATGGGTAAGAATCGTTCCAGAGCATGTAGTGTTGAGTTTTACCAAATACAAGCCACAGACCATAGAAAACCAAAACAAAGAAACAATCTTTGATTCTGAACATTACAATTGCGCTACCTCCGTTAAACGAGCAACCTTCAAACGGCCTTCGCATGAATCTCTGTACAGTAGATGACTTCTCAGATCCAACTCATCAACCATTGGACAAAGACTAGCCAATAAATCAAGAAAATTTCACTGCGGAACCAAGATTCCAAATTATAATACTATCACACTAATGACGAAGGCTTTGGAAAAAGGCAAAATCAGCTTCAATTAAAACAAGAAACGCATCTGCCTAGAGACAATGAATGAAACCCTCAAAGCACTCCCCAACCGGACTAGCAGTTTTAAATTAGCTTCTTTCTGACAAGTATAAGCTCAATTTCAAACTCGTAACACAAAATATATATATATATATTGAAAAGCGTAAGATAGAAACTTTCTCAAACTAAAACACAGTTTATGGACAAGTTGTGCAGAAAGAACATAGAAAATAAAGCTAAAAGGCCTCGATCGAGCCCTAGCTTGAGCGAATCAACGATCCAGAAAGTAAAACGGAGGTGATAACGGATAGAGAGTTGAAAGGGAAAATGGTAGACTTGCGAAAACTCACCAGAGGTTGAAATCGAACAGTGAAAGCTTCCCAAAACTCTGAAGGATAGAATCAATAACGCCACTTGTAACTGATCAAACAATTGAGAATAACAAAAGCTTTGAATTTTCACTCGGATTTCTTTTTACTTAGAATTGCACTAAATATATACCAGTTCAGCTTCTCTAGGGTTTCTCAGTGATGCTGCCCATGGGGATTCTGTATCTCAGTCTCAGTAAACGAACTGCACTTTGCTGTGTGCGTCTAGAGAGAGAAAGAAGAGCTAGCCGAAAAGGATGAGAGAGGAGAGAGAAAGGGGAGAGTCCTTGTGGACGTCAAAATTGTATTCGATCGGATTGAATTTTCTTCGTTCATTCTTTCTCGACTTTCTCTTTCTTCTTATACTCTCCTTCTGTCTGCGAAATTAGAAGTCAAATCTTATTCTTCTTCGCCTCTTATGTACATGCACTGCCACATTCATCATCTTCGCTATCATCCCATCTCCACCGCCCAAGTGTCAAGATTCTGGATTTTAGGTTACAATTATCTCCTTCTATTATTGTTTATTTACAAAGTTACCACCATTTTTTTGCATATTTGTTGAAAATGGATGGCATCATGTTAGATACAGTAGATTATATTAATATATTTATTTTAAATGAATATGATAAATAATTTATTTTAAATGAATATATAAATATCAATAAAATAATATATTTATAGTATTTATATATAAATAAAATAATATTTATTGTTAATGATAGTGACAAAAAAAAATAACTATTTTTTATAAGGAAATATTATTTTACAATTTCATTTTAGGATTGTTAGGTAAGATTTAGTTTTTCTATTTTTTATTTTTTATGTTATATTTTTTTGAAAATTTTTTGAAAAATTTTAAAGTTTTTACACTATTTATTTATAATATTTCTTATATTATTTATTTATAAGTAAAAAATTTAATTTTAAAAAAATATATATGACATAAAAAATAATTAATTAATATTAAAAAATAAAAAATAAGGATGCCAAAAGGTAAGGATACTGTAACTTATAACTCTATTTTTTTTTTATATATGACTTGATTTTGCAATTCTCATATAATATTTTGCTTTAATCTAATTTTTCTTCATTTTTTCAAAAATGAAATAAAATTAAGAAAACGATCATTCCAAAACTTGCCCAAATTTTACAGTTTTGAAAACCGTGAGCGTGTTTTTTAAATAAATATACCAAAACTTGCACAAATTTTTTTTAACACCATCACAATTTTCTTGTTGATTAATTAATTTATTTTATTTCTAATATTTGTTATAGTTATTTTTTAAATTTTTATTAAATTTCCTCATTATCATTTGAATTCATTTCACATACTATATAGAATATAATGTAGCTTTGGACTTGTAATATATTCTTACCATTATTTTAGGTATTGTGGATAAAAATAAAATAAATAAATAATTTATTTATTTATTTAAATGATATTATTTGTGTAATTTCATTAATAAATTATATACAACTTATATATATCAAGTACTTTACAATTTTTTTAAATTCCTCTTGGAATGATTTGGCATTTTTTATATTGATATGTTTGATTTTTGGTTACAAATGAAAGTTGTATGAAATATCTATAAAATATATTCAAATGTTAAAATGTAATTAACTTTATGATCTTTTAATAAATAATTTTGTATGCTTTTAATTTTAATCAATTAAAAGAAATTTGATTCAAGTATGTTCTTATTTTTTGTATGAAAGTATGTTTTTAAGCATTTTTTTAAATAAAGTTTTAACTAATATTTATAAATTTGTCAATATTAAAAATTAAATTTATATATTCTATTTTTAAGCTTCAACTTTTGATAAAATGGATATAAAAACAAACTCATATTTTTTGTTTAATAAAATGGTAAATTTTCTTTTATTTTATAATGGTATTTAACATATGTTAAAAATTTAATTTTTTTCATAGCTAAGTTGACATACTATAAGAGCGAGTTGAGTTAAAACTTTGTCAACCCACCACCTTGGTTCCACCTAAGAGCGAGTTGATGCGGAGTGAGGCAGGCGATTTATTCATGAGTATAATATTAAAATCTTATTACACCTTCTTTATTTAGTATTAATTTAAATATATAAATTCAAATTATAAATAATAATTAAACTAAATATATAATTGTTTACAAAATCAAAAGATGAACCTACCCATCCCACATTTTTTAGAGCATTAGATTAAAATAATAATATTTATACATTATTTTTTAATCACTTTTATACTTTATCTCATATATATTATTTTATTATTTTTATTTTTATTTTTATTTATTATCATCTATCATTATTTTATAATATATTAATAATTAAAAATAAAATATAAAAAATTAATGCATATACTATCACGGTATCACTTATATTATTTTAAAGTAAGGTCATAAAAAAGTTTATTTTAATCAAATGAGGGGAGTATGTTAATTAAAGTATTTACAAATTGACAGAACAAATTATTTGATTATAATATATATATATATATAACATAATTATCTCTTTTAAAATTTTATATTATCATCTTGATTTTATAAATATATTACGTATATGTAAATGATCCCTCTTACTATTTTTTAAGTTTGATCCAATTGCTTTGGACGGATGTTCTTGAATATTAAGGTACATCGAGAGACAAATGCTTTAGAATAGAGAATGCAGCAAAATGAGAAGAATGGTGATTAAGAAAGAGAGGGGAGAAAGCGGATGTACGAAGTTTCCTGATTTGGGATTGGGAAGCAGTATTGGAAGGGATGGAATTTGGCGTGATACTCAAAGGGAAAGAAAGCACTTAATAAATTTGAATTGGATTTGTACTATGAATATCATCATATCCATGGGTTCGTTTAAGGGTCTCCATCATGGTGAGGAGGAGGATGGGTCCTCTTCCGGTCTTCCCCTGCTTTTCCCTTTTAAGCTTTTAAGCATAACTTTTTTTTTTAATTTTTATAAAATATTTATTAAATTATATTTAACTATTATCATACATTTGAGTTTTTTTAAATAATTAAATTATAAATAAATTAAAATATAAAAAATAAATAAATACTTAACTATACTGTACATTTAAATGTTATTTAAAAATTACTTTATTATATACATGCCAGGAAAAGCCCAAAAATATGCACGCTTCTCCTCAAAATTCTACATTATCATATCACTATAATATTTATACACATTACACAGGAAACAAGAATAATCTCGTTTAAATAATTTATATATATATAATTATTATTTTAAAAAATTTTATACTATTACACTCTTTTTTAAGTGATATTATTTTATTTTTTTTAACTTGGTCCATGTTTGTGCATATATTAATATTTCTAACAGTTAGTATGAAACATTCTCAACTTCAATATATAATTTTTTGGGTGAGGGTCAGACTCAGAACAACTTCAACATGTGACAACGATGCATCAACAACATTTGGTATCGTCCAAGCTTTTGAGGAAAGGATCTGGGCCTAAATGCAGGTCCACTTTTGATCCTACATCAAAAAGTAACGTTATTTATTAATTATTTTGTTATTTGTTTTATTTTTTTAATATATTAATAATTAAAGCTCAAAATATACAAATAACATTTTTCTACCTAAAATACCCACTGGCTCCAGTCTCCCACTCGTAATCTTAACTAAATCTCAAATCTCTTTCCGCGGATATATCTTCAGGGCCCCACGTAACCGTCTTTTAATAACCACACACATTAATATCTTCTTTTAAATATTTATAGGAATAATTTAAATTATTTATTTTTAAAAATTATAATTTAAAATAATATGTTATGAGTTATTTATTTTTTTTAAATGATAAAAAATATTTTATAATAATATTATAGAGTATAATAAAACTTTATATCATATTATTATGAAATATAGAATATTTAAACACAATTTAAAATTTTTTTCTAATGTTTTAGAAGTTATTTATATTTAGAGAATTAGATGAAAGAAACGCAAATAAAAATAAGGTGTTTGGTATCCGTTGTCTTTTTTATTTATGAAAATTATATTTTTTAAGAATTATATTTTTTAAAAATAATATTTATTAAAAATGTTACAAAATACATTTAGTTAGCCTTAAACATATATGAGAATGTTAATTAAAATATTTTATTATTATATTTGATTTAAGTATAATTTTTTAAAAATTTTAAAATTTTTTATAAAAATATCCTTAAATAACTATTTATCTTTTACTTGTTTCTTCATATATAATAATTAATAAATGTTCAATACAAAATAATTTATATAATTATATAATTTATTATTATTCTAATAATTTTAATATAAATAATATTTATATTAAATTTTATTAACTATTTTTTTAAATATTTTTATATTTAAAATAACTTATATAAGTTTCTTTATTAGTTATTATTTATTTTATTTTATTTATTCATTTTATATATTTTTTATTTATATATATGATTTATTATTATTCTAATAATTTTAATATTATAATATTTATTTTATTACTTATTTTTAAAATATTTTTATATTTATAATAATTAATATAAATTTTTTTATCTATTACTTCGTCTTTATTTTATTTACTTTTTTATACTTATATTTTATATTTATATATATGATGTATTATTATTTTAAATTTTAATATAAATAATATTAATTTTATTATATATTTAAAAATATTTTAATATTTATAATAATTAAAAAAAATTTATAATAATTAAAAATATATATATACCTAAATGAATAAAATGAAGTTTTTATATTTAAAAAAATTTTCATATTTATGAAAATTTAAGAATACCATTACCGCATAAAAATATTTTAATAAAATAAATAATTCTTAAAAATTTTAATTTTTTGAAAATAATTTTTAAAAAATTTGTATCAAATAAAAAAATTTATTTCTCAAATTAAAATTTCTAATAAACTAAAATAAATTCTCGTACCAAATGCAGTGTACAATGATTACTCTATTTGTTTAGACTTATTTTAAGAATAAATTAATTTTTTTCAAAAAATAATATATTATGATAAATATATACCTGTTTATTTGGACTTATAGAAAATAGATAAGTTAATGAAGATAGAAAAATCTTAAAAGATAAAATTTTTAACTTTTTTTAATAAAAAAACAAATAAGAAGGGAAAAAAATATTCATTTCTAAAATTAATCACTTTATTTCAAAAATTCTTTTAAATTATTACATTTAAATATAAAACAACTTCTTTTTAAAAAAATCATTCTTCCTAAAAAAAATATTTTTTAATAAATTCAAACAAACGCCAATATAATCTAAACCCAATGAAATGGCAATTGCTATCATTAAAACATGGTGTGGCATATGGATGTCATACATACATGGCGTGGGATGTGATATAATGATGATGGATGGCATGAGTCACGATTAGGGTCACGTGGTTTGACGGGAACGCACTGTGTTATGTTGGGGACAAAAGCATAACGGCCGTTTAAAGCTACATGCTATCCCTCATCGAATGCATCCGACTTGGACCATCCTCCCTTAGAACATTCTGTAACTCTCACATCACACTTTTTTTCATTATTTATTTTTCTCTAACTCTTTTTGATAAACTAGTAATTATATTTTACCAAGCTGGGGTACATTTTATTTTATTTTTCCTAAAATTGATTATATAAACATTATATGACTGATTATTTTATTAACGAGAATAATGATCAATTCCATAACTGTAGCTGGGATGGAATTTCTTTTATTTCATGAATTATTGATTCTCATGGGAATTCATAATTTTTTTATATTTTTTCTTAAAATCTACCTTAGACATAAGAATATTATATTCTCAAGATAAATTTTTTTAAGATTAACAAATAAATAAATAATGGATAGTCACTTATATACCAAAACAAGTAGAGAGGAATGGGTCAACCAATGTTCATAGCCATAAATGTGAAATTACTTGGAGCGAGAGAATCTAGCTACGTATCAGTCAGTCTATTCGTTTTCTTCTTTTAGGGCCTTATTTCAAGGTTATTAAAATGGTCTACTAATGCCCAGCAAGTATAAATGGCCCAAAAAATGGTTGAACAGTATCCTTCATGGAAGGCCCAGCCCAAAAGTTCGTACTCTTAAAACTATTTTTTGTTCTTTGGGTCATGGAGAGCTTCTCCATTAAGTAAAAGAATTATATAAATAAAATTATTTAGGCATAAATAATTTAAATCAATAAAAAATAATTATATAAATACACGAGAGATGAATTATGCAAAAATTATTTAATAGACCATTTTAGTGATTTTAATAGCCTTGAATTGAGCAGGGTGAGACATGAAGAAAAATTTTAAGCAATCCAATTCAGTGATAATATTTGACTTAATAGAAGTGAATATTTTTTAGATTTTTTAATTTTTTTCATTGTTAAGCTTTTATTATTAGATCAAATTTATTTAATCATAACGTAACTATTTCTACTATAATTGACCCAAACGTCCCCCTTTATTTGTGGCTGGACAGGCATGAGCCTCAACCTCTGTCACCTATAATTAAACACCTTGCCAACTCTAATAATGATAAATAGTCAAACTCCAATCCCAAACAGAACAAGGGTAAGTTTTGGGCTGTACTGGCTTGTACTGGGTGGTTGCTCCAGGCTGCATGCGTTATAGTAGACCCTAAGAAGGCTATATTCATCTGTTGCTGTGCCATTTGTATATGAACTTCTGTTTCTTCCCCGCCATGGCTGCCACGTTAATTGTTCAGTTTCAAGCACAGCTGTGCATCCCACCCTTCTTAATAATGACAGTCAAAGATGCCCATTTTGGTTATTTCACAACACACTCTACTCTTAAAAATTATGGAGAAGGTCCTCTATTTAATTTCCCAGCCACTCACTGGGTCTGGTCTGTTCCTGCAACTGGAAATGAAGCTTCAAGCAGAGAAGACAAAGAAGATGGAGAACCCATCGCCACCAGTCACTCACTCCAAACTTGAAAGGAAGCCCTCCATTGATTCCGAACCAAAAACTTTGCTTGAGCAGGAAATAAGTTTAGCCAGGGTTTGATTTTTTTATTTCTTTTAATATATTTCTCTCTTCCTCCACCCCTTCATTTTCTTTCATAATCTGTCTTCTTCGCTCATTTTTCATTTTTCTTTTACTTATCGTGAAAATCTATCTCCAGGAGGCAGCCCGCAAAATCATGAATACTCACACCAATGACGAAGCCCTGAAAATATTCCTGGCGGTAACACGGAACTCTTTTTAACTATTTCATAATAATTATTTACTTTAACTCAACAGATACATAACCACTCTTTGTATACATGGGATCCTCTTACTTTCAACTACAAGATCTGGTCTAGCATACATTAATGATGATATATCCAATGGATGAACGAAATGGAAATAATTAATCTCAAATTTTGTGAAATCTTAGATTTGATCTTCTTATAACTTCTGGAGATATATGAAAGCTTATATACTGATAAAATGTTGGTGGTTTTAGGGTTTGGCCCCAGTTACAAGCTCAAAGCCAGCAAAAGAGGAAGTTGTTGTGTCGGACTGTGATGAAAAGTAGAATTGAGTTGGAAAGATACTGCTTGAGGGAATGCCTGCTTCTTTTGTTATTTAGTTGAGGTTTCTTATCAAACAGTTACCTGCAACTTTGAAGTTCTTGTGTGGAACACTGGAACGGGTAACCAGTTATTTAATATATGAACATGATCCATTTTGCTGCTTTACAATTCTCTTCCCCTTTAGATTAAAATATATTAACATATATATCTTCAACAAATCATAAAGGCACTTGATTATAGATATCGTAAATGCAGCAGTCCGTTTGAAAAAAATTCAAAATTTGGCAATTCATTAATTTATAAATTATCATTTCCAAGAGAGAGACTACAGTACTGTATTAACCAGGGTACTACTAAATAATCAGAGATTGGTAACTGCATATCTTAGAAAGCTTTTGAAACCCATATCTCAATTTTCAGTGATTTGTTTTATTTCTCATGATACCATATATGATTAGTTGGATGTTAGAGTTTAATTTATCGCAATAGTAATTAACACTTTGTTACTTATTTTATATTTTTTCCCTGATTTATTTCACTTAGACATCACAACCGAACATATCAAATATTAGGGCGTGTTTGTTATAAGCGACGCAAAAGTTAACTAGATATCATAGATGTCTAAAAACTGTTCCCAATTTCACTTCTTAATAAATTCTCTTGTTTTCTCTTATAAATTACTTTAAAAGTTGGGTTCAATTCATACAATCCAAATTACAATCGTTGAATTAAAAGAAATTAAGATAAATAATTTGATGATAATATAAAAATTGGAAAACATAAATCACAAATTTACAATTTACCCAAAAATAATGATAATACTACTGTGTCCACAATGAACAACGAAAACAAGAATGTATCAATAACACGTTGAAAAATTATCGACACCATACCATATCGTACATTAACAAAAAAATTTAGTATTGAAAAATTGTACCTTATCAACTGTACTATATCGTACATTACAAAATTTTTGTTTTGTTATGTTTGAGAGTTTTTTGCATCTATTCGATCGTGTGAGTTAACATAATATATATATATATATATATATATATATATATATATATATATATAAAAGAAG
>JASKGM010000007.1:10204131-10215400 GCA_034509205.1 Ceratonia siliqua
TTAAAGAGCAATCATAAACTTTTATCTTGAGAAAAATATACTCTTACAATAACGGTATTACTTTCATAAAAGAAATCTTAATTACTTGTCAAAATAAGGGAAGGAAGAAAAGATTAATAATGATAAATGATTAAGAAAAAATATTATAGGAATTGTATAAATACTATAATTGTGTAAATAATATTATTCTTTTATCCCCATAATTCTAATTAAACTCTTGTTGCTTACCTCAACTTTTGAAGACTGTTATGTGAGCTATATTTGTTTGGAGTTTTTTTTTTTCTAAAAAGTTACATAAATATAGGTAATAATACCAACTTATGTTATATATGAAATACCCTTACTTATACTTTACATATTATATCTCTATTATTAATTATTAAACAGCCATTGCTTACGTCTCTAATAAGTTATATAAATAATATTCTATTTTGTTATTATTTTAACTTTAATTATTACGTATATTTTTTTATTTTACAATTTTTGATATACGAACATGTTCACTTTAAATATGGTTCCTGAACAAATAAAAATTCTTTTGAAAAGCGAAATATTTATGGGAAGTGTCTATCATTCATGCATGCATTAAATTCCTTAGTATCCTGTTGTTATCCACTGCATACCCACTAGCCAGTAGTCTTCTATTAATAATTTTTCATTAATGTTAACTACATTAAATCTTTAAAGTTTAAGTAATGACTAGTTTAAAATAGAATTTAAAATTGATTAATAATCTACAAAAGTTGTGTGAGATGATTATGAAAATGACAGGCAATTGTTACTTATACAATCTTTGCAGAAAAATATTAATATAATCCTAATATAATATTATTGTCATTTATATTTTATTACATAATTTATTTTTAAATTATAGTTAAATTAATTATTAAATTTAAAAAAAATTATTTATGTATTAAAATATTTATGATAATATATATAATTTGTTAGTACTACAATAAAGAAATGTTTTCCTTAGCTATATAGTGAATTCACCCCCAACTAAAATTTTTGAATCATTAATTCAATTTCTCTATAATTAACTCTCATATATCAAAATTTATTAACTTTAAATAAACTAAATTAAACAATATTTATTTGCAAATACTTAAAAATAAAATTGATTGAAGATAATGAATAAACTGACACCGTTCTGGAGCTAGTCCTTCGTTATCTGTTTCCATACCTATCCCTCCCCAATTTTTTTTTTTTTCAGAATTTTCGTCATTAATGCAACAGCCTTTGTCCTTTTAGAAGATGTTAATCTTCTATGCCCTTAGGTTAGGAGCATACTATTGTCCTACCATGGCCAACTGGAACCTTGTTTTGTGCCTTCACCCAATACATTGTCAAATTATGGCTTCGCTGTTTTTACAAGCAATAATTATTCAGTGGTTCAGAAGTCCTTGTTTCGAAATTCCCAGTTTTTCTTTATTTTCTTTTCTTTTTGCATCATTTTAAAATCAAAATCAAAGGGAGTTTGGGTCCCAAGACCGATTGCTTCCATCAATACTTCATCAACCTCACTTCCACAGCGTTTCTTTCTTCAGTCTGAAATTGAGCAGCCAATTACTTGGATGAGTAACAGTTGGTAAGAGTGGCACTCACAGCTGCCCAATAACATTGGGAGGAAGATTGGATAAAGAGTCAGTCCAACTAGAAGAAACCATATGCTTCCAGCTTTACCATGGAGTAGTTTAGATTCTTAAGTTTCACATAACAGAGCAATTCCAGATTCAGATTGCTTCTGGGCTGGGGGCCACATTAGGCAACTCGATTCGGCAGGGAATAAGATGCCTAATTTGTGTCTGTTTTCTACTTTTTCGGCTGATAAGTACCCTTGTGCAGGGCCATTGTTGGCTCAAGTCACTTCCCTGCTTCACCTTTAGATGCTCAGGTGGGGTTTGAACTCAGCTCCTGCACCCAAACACCATGTTTCATATCCATGTTAATTTCATGTGCAGATAGAAAGAAACTATGAAAGTAACGTTCTTCCTCGTGAGGCAATTATTCCAATTTGTTCTATCATCAAGGGCTAGTATTAAAAGGACCGAGGCCCTTCAGAGGAGGGTTCTTCCCTGAATGCTTGTACCTTTTGGCCACATACACATATAAACCACCATTAATAATGCATTGCAAGATAGCGATGAAGTTCATGGACTATACCAACTCCCCCAACTTGTTCTGTTTGTTCCTTAATTTGGTTGAAACCAAAGCGGGGCACAATTTCCCTCTGCCATTACTCATTTATGAAGGTGGTTCATTCCTTAATTATTCTACTCTTAGCTTTAGCTCAACTGCGCATTGCACTATACACTAGGTTCATTAATTCTGCAAAAAAGCAATTAAAAAGCGTATCATGGAGATTCGCTGAGCAACAACAAAGCAATTAAAAGCATATTGACCTTGTACCACCATTAAGGACTATGCTCGTAAAGTGTAGCAGCCACTTATCCATAGGTAGAATGTTGGAACCATTTCCAAGTCACTGGTGCATGAATTTGTTTGGTGTTGAAAAAGGGTGTTTGTATCCGCAGGATTGAGTCATTAAAGAATATATGACAGAAGAATTTACTAATTAGTGTGCGAAATCAATCAGAAGAAATCTCGTACAAATTTCAATCCTCCGTGATTATCTTTGTGATTATTTCTCTTAATATTCTGACACTAATCACCATTGCAATGAGTAATAAGAGAGAATGATTTGATACGGCCATTACTTTTCGCTGTTTCAACTACTGAAAACACTGAACTTGAGAGCCACTCAATTGCAGTGTTTTCAGTAAGGAAAAACTGTCAATTCAATAATGCTAGTGACTCATCCCTTCGTGTTAACACTGCAAGTCAATGCTACCCATAATTCTTCTCTTGTTAATTAGGCAAGATGAGAAACTCGGTAAGAGATAAGGTTCTGAGAAAAATTCATGGCTCACTTGTTAATAATTTAATCTTCATGCCATATTTATACAAACTAGGTGGCCTATGATTTGGCATCAATGCTAATAAGTTGTATAAAGTACGGACACACCTATTTTTAGGCATGTCGATATATCAAACACGTATTTAACACTACATCGACATATTGACGACACGTATTCGATAAGCGTCTGTATGTGTTAGAATAAATATTATTTTGCCTTAAACATGTTTAAATATAGCTTAAACATTCGTCGAATATAGTTGGGTATGGATTGAGTACATTTGGCAAAGAGGGCAACCCTAGTTCACCTCTTTGGCAATATGAAAAACCAAAAGCTTTGTCTTTCCAATGTAATGAGAGACTAAAAAAATCTCTTTTGATGGCATTATAAGAGTTATTTCTTAATTAATTGTATATGAATAATTTAAATAATATAGTTTAACATCTTTAGTAGATTTTTTAGAAAATCATTTTTTGTTAAAATTAAATTTAAAATTATAAAATATTATTAAGAATTGTTATTTTTTTATAAAAAATTTTAAAATAAAATTTATTATTATAGTTTTATTTAAAGCATAAACAAATAGAGAAAATTATACATGGGATAGACATTAACGGATATATATTAACAGTGTAAGTGTATTTTTGACATTAAAATTCTCTCAATCTTTCTTTTAAAACTGCTTTTAGTCAAAAGACAGAAAAATAAGTTTATAAAAATAACTATTTTTCAGTTTTTTTTAGGAAAAAGCACTTTTGACTGAAAACAGTTGCCAAACACTCAAAATATTCAATTTTTTTTAAAAAAAATATGCTTTTTCAGGAGAAAAACATTTCCGAAACACTTATTTTCTCAATTTGACCCACAAACCCTTAATCGCCGCTAAAATTACGAAGCCACATGCCTAGAAGGATAAGTAACAGATTAACACAAACAATTATTTCATCTGTTTCAAAATATTTAATATTTAAGGTAATGACACAAGAATTAAAAAAGTTATTAAAGAACTTTAATTGTAACAAAATATAATTGTATTAGACTAAATTATTTTTATTAAAGTTAGTTTAAACTCTTGTTACTATATTAAAAATAATAATAAATAAAGATAAAAAATTAAAAAAATAATAATTAATATTTTATTAATAATATGAAATGACAGATAATTTAAAACAAATTAAAACGATTATTATTTTAAAACGGAAGGAATATGATTTGCCCCAGCGAGGATAATTGCAGATTAAGCAAATTGGGTGATGAACAAAACCAGATTGCCAACCTTCACCAACTAGAAGATTCTTTGCTTTCTTTTTCTAGCTTTTATCTGTCTCCACCTAAAGTTAGCTTTGCAGGTCAACACTTTTCATTCTAACAAATGTCCTAAATCGACATTAAGAGTCCAAGACCATGGATTTTACCCATTGCACCAGCTTCGTCGAAGCCTTGAAGGAATGCTCACCACCAACCTTTCTAGAACAAAATTCTTCCACATTTTCAAGCCTCTTTGGGCTTACATGAGCGAACATTTCAAACCAGTGAGAGCAAGTTTACGCGTGTGAAGTCATGCCTTTAATTTCTCTAAGATTAAACGTTTAATAATTTGATCAGCACAGACAAAGAATATCACATCACTGTCTAGTTTCATGCATGATGCTTCCTTCTCAATTTTTCTGTGTTGTCTTGTTTGAATAAGCTGGCACCTGGCCCTTGAAGCAAGTTCAGACCTATTATTTAAGTAGTCTATGACTCACAAGTCACACCTATCAATACCTTGCCTTAAGGTCTATTCGTTGATATTCACCCAAGTATTCTATAATGCAAATGGTTAAATATTTGACTAAGACACGAAGAGCTTCCACTTGAACCATCATCTCAAGCAACCAGAAATAACCATTCCCCTCAGAGGTTTAAGCCACTGTGGGAAGGGCCACTGATATTACCATGAATACTATCCTACGAAACAGTGGTGGTCTCCACACTTTAAAACGCTCTGTTTCTGGAAACTGAAGACTATTTTCTTCACATGTATGTCAGTGCTCTTCACGTTTCTGGTAATAATTACGGGTTATGTGCCGAAGAATTGCTCGATGGAAACCAATCTGTGCTTTATAAGGTTGCCGACGAATTAAGAATCTTGCCGTCAGATAAAACATTTTGATTGAAGCTAAAACATGAGATGTAAATTAATGACATCCCATCTTTGGATTCCATAATTTGTAGCATTATGGCTATGTGCACTTGTAATAATAAAGAAAACTTCTAACCTACCGCTTCAAATATAAGGCGGTAGGTTTATAGTTATTCACAAAGTGTGACTGTATGACTTTACTATACATGTGGGTTTCGGTGAGGGATATTTGCCTTACCGCCCCAAAAGTGAGGCAATAGGATAGCAATGCCCAATAATAAAAAGGAGGAAATAGAAGATAAATGAGTTATCCTATTTGGGTGCTTCTCGGGTGGGTGAGGAAAAGGGATAGAGATCTAAATCTGAATCCTATCCTGTCGTAGGTGCGACATGACAAGTCCAATAGAATTGTGGTTATTTGTTTTTGCATGGACAGTCACGATTTGTTACTACTTTTTAGTTTTTTTTTAAATACATATTTTAAAAAAAAAATTGTGATCGTTTGATCAAGAATGAACTACCACAATTAAAACCACAAGATGGTTATATTGCTTTACACAACATAACTGGATTTGTGAGCACAAAGATCTGATCGATCAGCCAAGTGTAATAGATTGTGGTCGTCCATTCATTTAAACGGCAACAATTTTGGCACATCATATTTCCAAATCAAAAAATTTATTTTTTTCTTCTCCCTTTCCCTTTCCCTTCCCCTTCCCCTTCCCCTTCCCTCCTTGAATCTGAATGAAAAATGAGAAGAGTTTTTTGTTATGAGTTCGCATTATGTTTGGCTTTTAATTTTGATGATATCTACTTGGAAAATAGCACCATTGGGTATTGTTTCATATTTCAACTACTAGAAAAAAGTGAATGAAACTGTGACTCAAACAATAAAAGAACAAATATACCAACATTTTATTGATCCTTTTTTATCGCAAGATCAATATCTGGTGTCAAGAATCAACTATGTCTGGTGTCACTTTCTTTCTTTTTCGAGCACATTAGGAAGGTAACTGGAACCTTGTTCAGAAATGTTTTTGCTAGTATCGACCAGCTGCTCAAGTGGAATGAAGAGCAGACAAAATTCATAAAAATGATTTGATGAAAAGAAGATAAATAATAAATAGTGAAAATTGAAGAGATAAAATGTTGAAGTAAGAAAGAGAGATAGAGAAAGACAGGGAAAGGGAAAGGAAACGACAAGGAAAAGGAAAATGGAAGGGAAGGGAAGGGAAGATGGAGAAGAAAGAAAAAAAAAACAATTTATTTAAAAACGTGATGTGGCAAAATTATAGTCGTCTAAATAAATAGATGATCACACTCTATTACACATGGCCAATTATAACTAGATTTCTATATGAGGAAAAGGGATGAAAAAGGACAGTTTGGTAATAAACCAAATTAATAGGAAAAAAAATTGTATATACCATATAAGGACAAAAAGGAAAACTCAGTTTATAATTTTTCAAACATGGAAAAAGTAACTCTAATTCTATTCCATTCCATCCTCCTAAAATTTCAAATGTAGCTTTATTGTCGATTTACCAACCTACATTAGGGACCGTTAAGAATCTGTTTAACTTCTAGATGAATATCTCAGGCAACTTTTTACGCATAATTTGCTTTGTCAAGAATCTTTTTGTAAAAGAATTCATATTTGTAATTATGAATAACAGTTGTCCGTCGTTGATTATGATGATAGCGTCGACTACTGTTTCTGATATTAATGGTCACTTTCATTAGTCAGAATGAAATGGACAAAGAACCAAAATGCTGACGATAAAAAGTTCTTACTTTTCTGCTGGTAGAATCTTCTCTATGGAAATTGCAGCTTCATTTATCTGATGTGCTATGACAAGCCAAGTCAAAATGTAATGAGAAATTGTTTATTTCTGTTAAGTATGAAAAAAAATGGTAAATACAATAACTTTTCTTATGGATCCGTAAAGTGGCTCATTTCCCTTATTGATGATAGAGTTCGTAATCATCAGATCCAATGACCAAATTGAAATAATACAGAGCACTGTGTAGGAGAGAGCCTTACCCTCGCAATGAAGCACTGAATTAAAATATGGCAAAATTACAGCATATAGCAGGATAATTAAGCCCTCCCTGCTGTCATAGACTCAAACTTCTGACAATGATTACCAGAGTGTGCTCCTGTCAAATATCTATGCAGCTGCTGAAAAATGGAAGAAAGCTGAAAGGATGAGGACGGTCATGGTAACTGCAGGTTCTCTAAAGATATCCGAGTGTAGTTCAGCTCATTCACATCCAGTAATTCGGACATGGGAGCATTAAATTTAGCTGTTCCATACACGGGGTTGCAAGGAGCACATCACAAGAGAAATACTAATCTTACAAATTATATTCTTCACAAATCTCAAAAATTCATTATGTATCATAGTGAGAGAAGTTAAAATTTGATGTGATGTGATGAATGTGATATTATAAAGTGAAATAGAGTGAATTTGTGAGACAAAACATTTATAAAAATAGCATTCCTTATAACTGAGCATCACTACAACACTAATATGGGGTTGACGCCCCCATTATGGACTTGATAATTCACGAAGCTACTTTTTGTGAATACTGTTCAGGTGTTGTTATTGTTAAGGGCGGGCTACACTGTGCATTAAAGCTACAAATGTGCTGTTTCAAGATTATTTGTACAGAATGTCTTTTGGGATGTTCTTTACACAACTACTAGGCAATGTCAACTTCGAAACAGACCATTTAGCTCCCACCCAAAAGAAAGGAATAAAATGCAACAAAATTTTCTTGTTATACTAAACATACACAAGATTTTATATATATTATCTCTTGTTTCACATAATATTCGAATCAGACAAAGGAGTGACAATTGATAAACAAAATTTCTTTGTTATACTACAGATACAGAAGACCTAGCATATATGTAATCTCTCAATTTACAGAATGTTCCAATCAAACAACACGAAAAGAGTTAGATATTCTCTTCAATTCATTGTAATGTCTCTTCCACTGAAGACCTGCAAACAAGACGACATTAGATTCTTTTTGTTCCTTTTTTTATGGCTGTTCAGACTTCATGTTGCAAAGTTAGTTAGTACTAAACATTCATACCACTGCCTGTTACATTAAACAAGTATAGGCGGTTGCCGGCTGCAGTAGCTGTAATAAGTACATGAGGAGGCTCTAGTTCAAACTGGTAGTACGTTCTTCCTTCATGTTCTGCGACACTTGCACTGAGAACCTTCCCTTCTACATTCTCCCCAATCACTTCTGGACCAAACGCACTGATCACTTTATCTGGAGGGCCGATTTGTTCTATTTTAGCATCTTCACCAAGATCTGTTATAATATAGTCTAAATGTTATTATCTAAAATTATTAATCATAGGAAATTCTTAAAAGAAGTCTCCTCGTTCTTTTAATTTAAACTTTTTTCCTTTGTCTTTAAAAACTAAAGTGGACAAAAGAAAACAAGTAGGCAAACTCACCACCAGCGAATCTTAGAACAGGAGCAACAATGACAAACAGGCGTCCTTCTTTAGAGTTTGCAAATCTCAAATCTATCTCTGTGCCACCAAGATCTGCTATTGATACTGGTACCTGTTAAGCAGATAAAAAAAAGAAGTTTACAGAACTAAATGAGCAGAACAAGATAGGGCAGAGATCATATCCTACGGAAAGATCAAAGTCAAAAGATATCTTTCTAATAAAGAGGAGTTCTTTCATGGACTTTTGAGGGGTATTATCATCGTACCCTTGAAACTTCTAAAGGTCAAGGAGGCAAGGACCATTTGATACAGAGTAGAAATCTTATAAAATTCTTTTCCAACTCTAAATGGAAGAGATTATCAAGTATCACCTCTTCCCAACCTTGAGGCACTGCGAACGTGTAAGGGATAATAGGACTCCATCCAACACCATGTCCTCCAGACTTGTCATCTGGCCTGCGGTATGTTCTCCAACCTGTCTGATCAAATACTTGCCTACAGTATGTCACTTTCACTTAAAAAGCTATAATGGAAAAGACAATTGATAATGGAACTGCAAAACATGTAAAATCACATATTGAATCGGAAAATTTGGAACTTGACCAAGGTCAGAGCTTGATCATTTTGAAGACCCCATAGGACCACAGGTTTTGACCTTTTTATAGAGGGGCCGGGGAAAGGGGCGAAGCAGAGAAACGGCATCCTTAACATTTACATTTCCTCTATCGGTTCCATATGAAAATTTTGCTTCCTTTTTGTTTTTATTCACGCTTATGTAATGCCATATATTCACTTCTCTACTATTCATGGACTACAGAATAGAATTGACTGAATGGTTTGTATGTCTTGAAACATTAATCTTTTTGTTCCATGTCAATAGCAAGCGACTATAAGAAAGAAAAACGAAACGAACCTTGTTCATCTGGCTCGGACAGACCAGGAATCCTCCCTGGTAGCAGACCTTGTTTCACCGCCGCTAAACTTTGTCCCGGAAAAACCAGTAAGGAAACCCCAGAGGCCAAAATTGTTCTTCTGTTCAACATTAAAGTCGAACGCTTCTCGCTTTCTCCATTAGTAAAACCAGTTTCTTTCGAAACTGAAGAAGCTCTAGTTCCTGAAATTTCATTAACTAATGAAGAATGAGATAGTGAATGTGAAGAAGGTGGGATTTGCATATGCTTCGGATTCCTCAAGGAAAACACAGAGTTTATGAACAAGGCTGTTGCCATGTCCACGTTGAGAGGTGTGATTATTGGTTAGGGATGCAAGAGAAACAGCATCATGATTAATTGGAGGAAGAATGATGTAGATGCTAAGGTCCCGAGGCTAAAATTTTTGTGGACATGGTGTTATTGCGTCTGTAAAGCTCGAATATTTGTTCAATTTTTATGGTGACACGTTTCAATTTTTGGCCTGACGTGGCAACCACTTTTTGGGATGTACTTGGCAATAAAATATTGGTAGACTTAAGGTAGACAATACAATAATAAATACACAAATATTTAAAAAAATATATAAAAATTTACATAAAATATATATATATATATATATATATATATCTATTTATCAGTTTAATTTATATTTTTTTTTTATAAATAGAGACTGTTTAAGATCTTTTCGTCTTTACTCTTTTTCCCTGCCCATTTAAACAAAAAATAAATTAATTGTATTATTAGATATTTTTTTCTCAAAGGCATGCGTATAGTTGAAGATGTTCAGATCAAATTTTAAAAAGATAGGGATGTCGGAGCAAAAATTAGTTTTAAGTTATTGTGATTATTTTGATTTTGGAGAAATTTGATAACTTCAAGTGATTGTTTTATTACTATTGTTATTTATTTGTAATATGTCAAAATTAATATGAGATCAAGTGTCATTATAAGTTAATGAAAAAATTAATATTTGGTACTCATTATAGTATTAAAATCTCACTTATATCTTATGGAAAACTAAATTCTCAAATAATATTATCTATTATTCACTCTTTTTTCTTTACTTTTCATAAAAAATAGTTATTTTAATTATAAAAAGTGATTATTGTGATAACAATAATCACTTCTATAAAGGACAAAAAAAATGTAGACATCATTTAAATATTTAATAAACTAAAGTGAAAATATAGACATAATTTTCCCTAACTGAAGTGAAAGTATATATTGTTTAGCCAAAAAAAAGAAGTAAAAGCATTTGTTAATTAAAGAACATACCACCTCTCGTCATCATTAATACACGACAGACTATAAATAAATATTTTTATTTGACTCAAGATATGCGCAAGTTGACAAAAACAAGACTTGAGGGCAATATCAAAAAATTGGGCAATACTCCTCTACCGCCAGTGGGCGGTAGGGGAGTTTTAAATTTTTTTTTTAAAATATTTTTAAAATATTTTTTAATTTTTTTTAATTTTTAAAATCAATTAATTAAATTTTATATCATAAATTTTTTCAAAATTTTTAAAGATATTTTTATATTTTTTGTAAAATTTTTTAAGTTACAAATAAATAATAAAAAAAATTATAGATGAATAGTAACAGAGATATAAAAAAAATTTAAGAAAAAATTAAAAAATATTTTAAAAAATTCTGAAAAAATTATATAAGATAAAAATATTTAATTATTTTTAAAAAGTAAAAAAATTTAAAAAAAACATAAAAAATAAAAAAAGTAAAAAAAAAAAAAAGTGGATTTTAGGATAGAGTTTTCCCACAAAATTAAATAAAAAGACCTCACAAGCATGGTTCA
>JASKGM010000007.1:10215500-10232515 GCA_034509205.1 Ceratonia siliqua
TAAAATTTTTAAAGATATTTTTGTATTTTTTGTAAAATTTTTTAAGTTACAAATAAATAGTAAAAAAAATTATAGATGAATAATAACAGAGATATAAAAAAAATTTAAAAAAAATAAAAAAACATTTTAAAAAATTCTAAAAAAAAAATATAAGATAAAAAATACTTAATTATTTTTAAAAAGTAAAAAAATTAAAAAAAATTAAAAATTAAAAAATTAAAAAAAAAAAAAAAAAGAAAAGGGGTGGGGTGGTAGAAATTTCCTACTTTTAAAAGCAATTCAAATATAACTTCAAACACAACAAAAAATGTTCCTAAATGCTTCAAAATGGATCAGCGTGGTTCCGCCATTGTGTACACGGGGGGAAATATTACTATAAGCTGAGAATCAACAGCGCCTAATATGAAGCTTGTAAAGAATTATGATATGAATTATAGCTATTTCGGAAGAGAAAAAAGAAGTGAGCTACTCCCAGCTTATCAAGGCAAAGGGACGGGAAGTTCCCATTTAGAAAATTCAACCAAGTTCCTATTTACAATAGATCCATTGTGCAACCAGAATGTTTCAGTTGACTGGTGGAATTGCCTCGCTTTTCTCTGCAGTTCCCACATAATTCCACGCATTGCTGAGCAAGGTGCTGAATCAGAAGCATATACCCATAAGCACCTTACTTGTCTACCTCGAGCTATTATTGCTTCTATATCTTTATCTGAAAACGGGCAAATGACAACCAATAAAAAAAGTGATAAAGCTGAAAGATGCTAAAAGGGTATGGTATGTGAATTAAGAGGTAAATCACAAATGGCAGAGTATTTTAACCTGGTATTGATTCCAAGTACTGCAATAGTTCGGGACCTATTCGACTGGATGGCCATTTTATTGATATCTGACTGTAATCGATGACATTCTGGAAAGGCAATTCCACTTGATCGGATATTATAACTGGAACACATTCCTGTTAAGTAGAATATGGTTATTTCTTTCAAGTTAGCCCACAGACCCAAAAATAAAGAGGGAGGCAGAAACAGACCACAAAATAAGACTCGTAAAAGCGAAGGGTCCATGATGACTCCCCACGTGGAGCAAGGCAAAACTTTGCATTGCGCAAGTGTTCAAAATATTCTTTCCTTCCAAATTTGTCAGGTCCACTGAATTTCAAATCTGGACATTCCAACTGTTTATACCATCAATACTCGCTGCATAAATTATAGTATAATAGTAAAGACTTATAGAAGACTGAAATAGCACGTTTACTAAAAATAGCATAGGATAAACAGACGTAACAGAGACAAAATTTACCAGACGTTCCAGATGCATATAAAAAAATACCAACAGGTAATATTCCCTCAAGGTTGCTTAGTAAGATCACAACTAAGAAAGAAACATTAAATCTGCAGATATTCAATCACATTGTGGGCATCAACGCAAATAACAATTTTATAAAATTAATTGACGATGTATTCAGATCAGATCCATTTAAATGGCAGTTGGTATTTCTTTGCCACCACAAAATTTGCGTTAGCATAACGTTCACTAAATGTAACCAAATTTTGTATTTCACTAGAACTCCAAATTGAAGAAGAGACAACCCTAAAAATAACACCGCTGATGAGATGACTTTACTCAGAGAATCAAGAAGTCATGGAAGACCACATACCTTATCTGGAAATTGTTTTGCAAGCTCTATCAGCTGAAGACGTCCAGCTTTTCCTTGTGCACGTCCTAAATAGTTTGCCAAGTACTTCCGCTTTGACAGAGGCAATGGCTGGACAACGGTTGCCTCAGTTTTAGTCATTACATCATCAACATGCCCTGGAATGATGATGTCTTTCCACGTATTAAAGGCACTTGTATCTCTCTTATCAGTCCGATCACCCTATGCCAGAAAAAAAAAACTTTAGTCCAAAGAAAATCTCGTATGGACTTCATGTATCTGTCTATTATCAACTTCTGCACCTCAACAATGAACCTCCAAATGTAACCAAATTAAATATTTTTCTGCATAATCAAATTCAACGGTTAGATCACATTATTGAGGTAGATGCATCTGTGACCTGGTAGTCTATAGTCTTATATTGCAGCCATAGAATGATCATGGTTACTGCTTACTTTTTTTTTTTGCCCATATGGTTACTACTTACTTGTCAGAGGTTTAAGCCTCTACTGATAGTTTATTGAAATTACAAACGTTATAATCTTAGAAGAGGAATTTCCAAGATGCTAGTTACAGATGAGAGGTTCTGCACCAGAAAAAAATTAACCAATTGGCATGGGTATCCTTTATGGGCAGATATACCAGAACATACAAATTCTTTTAGAATCTAAACCTTGATACACAATCTATTAAAAAAAGAGGGAAAAAAAAATACATTGGATGTCAACCAGTGCAGATCATGTAAAAATAACCCTGCCCATAAGATAAATACACCTCTGTTCTACGCATCTAGACTGTTACTAACCATCTCAGGCTCACAGCAGCCAAAACACCAATTTGTAAATTTTAACAATCTAACAATAGTTAGTCACAGTATCTAAAAGAGCCTGTGATAAAACTGCAAAAAATTTCATGTCTCAGGAGGCTCAAAATGCGGTTACTGAAATGGTATTATCACACATTACAAAATTCCTACCAAACCAAAATTTACAGAACCAGAACCACCATTAAAAGAATGGAAATTATAGACATATTGACTTAATGCTTCATACGATTTTAAACATCATTATGATATTTTCACTCAAGACACACAAAAAATAGCAAATAAATAATTTCATATCAATGACTCCTTTGCTGTATGCCTGTATTAACTTTCATATCATATTCTGTTCAAGTATTGCCTTGTTGGCATATCTGCAATATTTCACATGTATTACATTTGTAACTTTGTTCCCTAATTTCTAGCTTGTTCTCCATCACAAATAATTCAATCTTCCAATTTGTCAAAGACAAAACTTGCTATAAAAAATATACAGTTCGATTCTTAAAGGCCAATTTCAGCGATTCAGGCATGCCAAACAAAATTCATAAACTGTCATGAGAAGTATTAAGTGCACCTCTGGGGTAAGAATAATGGAGCGATTTATATATGTTGCCCAAGATCTGAACAAGTGAGCTCCTGCTCCACTGCAAATGAGGGAATTGACAAGTATGCATTAGTTACAAGGAAAGCAACCAATACGTAGAACCAAAGAGTGTGCCGTAAAACAGAAATGATCCTGGTCACATAAACATTAATATTTGAACTTATTCTTGTAAGGTATGCACAATGTCATTAAGACCCATATTTTGAACAACACAGCTCGCTCACCAAATTGAATAACTTTTTCAACAAGTACTAGGTGGATGGAGTATATGCTATTAACATATTTCATTACCATGAATTCTCCATGTCTATAGAGAAGCCAAATTTTTCTTCTGCTGAATAAGCCAACTAATAAAAAAAATTAATTATTCTTTTGCAGTTTATCATAGTGCCATACATATTACTGTTTTATGCATTCACCATATCACAACAAAGAGGACACTCACGAAGTCTTTAGCATAGTGGTGAGAGTGGGGTAAGAAATTGAGAGAGAGAGAGAGATCAATTTAGTGGTTTTGCACTTGTTCATACATTTTCAGCTTCGAATTCTCACAATATATTATTTTTCTAACATAATTATTAAATGTTTCCTAATTATACGTTTTAGATACATTTCCATATGCGTTATCACTACTGCTATATAATTTTCTTCAGTTTACCTGGGAAATACGAATATGTGGTTGCGGCCTCCAGATAGTCGGAAATATGGCATTTGGCTTAAAACCTGAGTTAGATAGAAGAGTTTACCTTAGTGTTTTCCACCATAAGCCACTATGCATTTAACACAAAAGTGCATGCTACTTCAAACAAGGAAATGAAAAATTACTTTGACATAGGTCTGGTTAATTTCTTTATCATTAAGACCACCCATCATCCGAACACATTTAACATATGATGGGACAAAGAATAAATCCGCTTCCTCCTTCTTTCGTGTCCGATATCTTGATTGTAGGAGTAACTTGTGTATTTTGACCTACAATTGGTGTAACCGTCAGAGAACTTAAAAGAAATTCAAGCAACATGCCAGTTGAATAGAACAAATGATGGTTGGCTGAAAATTTTAAAGCTTAGAGATGACACTATAGTTCTCATAAAGCACGAAATAGGCAATGGTGCAATCTATTACTTCTGTATTTGGTCTTAGCTTAGAGATCACACTAAAGCTCTTGTAAAGCATGAAATAGGTAATAGTGCCACAACTTTCCTTTAGACAGATAATTGACTGTATGATCCCTCTATGATCTCTAAGTTTGGCAACAGCTTGGAAGCTAATAGTTTTTTTCATGATACAAAATGGTGATTGGTGCTGGCCTCCTGTAGGGTCAGATGATCTGGTTGAAGTCCAAATGAAGTGTGCCTGTAGTGCTAGTCATGCTGACATAGAGGATTCCATGTGGTGCCTGTTTTCCAAAGATGGGAACTAAATATGCTCCAAGTCTTGGAATGCTTGCTTTGAGAAGAAATGAAAACAATGTCTTTTAATAGAAAAATGAGCATTTTATTCCTAAGCATAGCTTTGTAAGTTAGCTGGCTATCCTCAATAGAATTTCCACTAGAGATAGAATGTCACAGTGAGGTTATATGAGTCAAGTACAATCAAATTAAAAAAATAATTTTGGTAGAAAGTCATAAAATAGAAGTGAACCAAAATTCGATAGTTTCCCCTCTCTGTGAAACTTCAATTTATCACTATTGCTTATCTTTTCTATGATACGCATGTAGCATTATGTATGCCATACAAGAGACCAAACGGCTTCATTAATCCATAAGTCAGAATTCACACACTTTAGGGTCTTCTGTTTTCTAAAGCTGACAAAGCTCAAGTCCTGCATTTCGCAGTTAAGATACCTGGCAGACAAAGCTCAAGTCCTGCATTTCGCAGTTAAGATACCTGGCAGCCGCTTTCACTTTAGTTTCAAAGCAACCAACCAGACCTTCAATTAAAACTCCAAATCCCACTTGAATCAACAGAATGCGCAACACATATAGGGAATTAGGAGAATCTAATTAAATTACAGTTCTAGGTTACAGAGAAAGAAACAAAAGTTACCTGAGTCCCCCACTGGCCTTTCAAACAAGCATTCTCGGTGATCTTGCCTTCCCTTCCATACATCAATGCCTTCAAACCGTCGATCTCCTCCACATCGTAGACGTAGATCTTGAGGGAGAGCTGGGAACCATACCCTCTCTCCGGCCACGACTGGGGTCCACCGTGCACTATGTCTTGCGACAGATGCACTTGATCCACGGAGAAGCTGCAAGGAGTGAAGGAGTGGTCGAAGAGCCTGGTGAAGAAGAAGGTGGTAACGACAAGGAATAAGGATCCAATCTGGTGTGTGCGAGTGCAGAGAGACTGGTGGTGATGAAGTGCCGGTGTTCTCAATTTGTTGTTACTTGCACTTGCCATTTCTGATCTCTGAAGCGGTGGATGATGCTGCGGTGACTTGTTAGCACGTCGCAGAAGCAAGTAAGCTTGTGCTCATGCCCTGGGACGACGAGGGACGAAGAATCGAATATGGAAGAAAACGCACCGTTTCGCTTCTTACGTTCGCCGGAGTGCAATGGTAAATGATAATTAAAAAATGACGACTCACCTGGGTGGACCCTCACTGTACGCACCACCGTTTTGCTTCTTACGTTACCAGATTAATTAGTTTAGACTTTACTACATTATTTCTTCCTCGAAAAATGTCATTTTTTAAATTTAATCTTTTAAAAATTAAGTAATTTAATTTAATTTTTAATTTTTAGTTTCTAATTTTAATATTTCTTTTATTAATTTAAATAACCATAAATTATTATAATTATGAACATATATAAGAGATTTAGTAAAAATAAATACAAGAGATTTATATCTTTTCTTAATTCATATAAGTAATTTCGTTAATTCTTTATTAATTAGGTTGATAAAAAATTAAATTAAAATCAAATTAATTTTTAATAATTAAATTAATAAATCAAGAATTTACCATTAACAAGCTATTATTGTTTTTACAATTTTTTCTCAACAATACAATGCGCTTTCTTTCCCCAAATGCTCCCCTTTATTTCTTTACAACCATATCATGAATTATGTTGAAAAATAAAGTAAAGAATGAATAATTGTGAGAATTTTGTATTTCTATTATATTGTTTCAATGGTACAGTGTTAATATTTATGCAATTTTTCTAGCATATAAAAAGAAAGAAATTAACTACTCTATAATCAAATTCTTTAATCATATGAATTAAATATCCCATCATCAAGAAATCATAATCAATACATTTTTTTACCATAATATCCTAATAGATACATATTTCCAACCTTCCCACTTCCTCAAAGTATAGTTTTCTAAATTATTTTATCAAAGATCCAGTGTTTTCTTATATTATATCAAACTGAATTTAATAATTTTTAGATTTACTATATAAGTTGAGCTAATTAAATATATTCACAGTGAACTTGACCTATGAACAATCCTAATTACTATCAGATAAAGCTGCTCCACACTATTAGATCAAGATTCAAGGTTGTATGTTAACAAAATTGAAAGCACGAATAAGAAGTTTATTTGAATCAGGCTGGATCATGAACCGATGTCAGATTATTAATAGAGATATCATGAGATTAATGGAATAATTGGTTGACAATGACAGCATCTTTAATGTTAAATAATAACAACTCTCTTTCTGTCTTTCATTTAGGAAGATGGAACTTCTACAAGTACAAAGAACGTGCACAAAATACACAGTTAACTACGGCGACATAAAATATAATTATTGAAGTAACAAAAATGCACAACACAATTTAAAATATTAAGAATACTAATGGATAATTCTTTATACTCTTTTTATTACGAATTTTAAAAAGATATTCATGACATTATAATATTTGTTAAACAAATTAATAAGAATTAAGATACATAGTTATGTTAAATTAAATCTTAAGAATTTAAAGAGATATGTTATCTATATTAATGATTGGTTTAATTATATTTTTTTTAAAATTAATTTATTAAAATAATTTTGATCTTATAATTTTATTAAAATTTTAATTTTAATTATTTAAAATAAAATTAAGGAACTAAAATTATAATATTGATATAAATTTAATAAAATTAAAAAAATTATATTATTCATGATAAAATTATGAAAATAAAAATTATAATTTTAACAAATTAAAGAAAAAAATACAAGTAATCCTTAATTATTTGATTTCAAATTTTAAAAATAATGCACCAAATTGATATAGAATACGTTTTTAAGATAGGAGAGATTGAGGCTGGATCAATTAACGTATAAATTAATTTGATATCTTAAAAGTTATGTTAACTGAGTGTACACATTTTAAATTTTAATAAAATTATTTATACATAATTATATTTAAATATTAAATATATATTTTTTAAAATTTTTTTATTTAGAACACGTATTAAATTGATTCCATATCTTAAAAGTTATGTTAAATGAGTGTGCACATTTTTTTAAAATCTTATTTAGCTTTTAATTACTTGTATTGTGTGATTTATTATTTTTAAAATCATTTAATTTTTATTTTTTCTTACACATATGTTTAACAAAGTATTTCTGTAGCATTGTTCCGTTTCATAATTTCTCAAACTCTCATTAGAGGAAATTAAAATCAGGAGGAAAAAAAAAAGAAGAAGAAAAACAAAGGCGGTGCGAGGAGCCCTAATTTCTGAATTTTTACCCCCCCTCTGTCTTTTCTGTTTATCGCTTTTACGGTCTTCTTTCTCCTCCCAACGTTTGCACATAAAATTTAATATATATAAATCAGTGTTGACACAACCATAAAATCTCATTTTCTCGCTCGCTCGCTCGCTATTGCCCAAATTCAACACACCCTCACCAGCTTAGGGTTCGCATCATGCGTCACCGACGAATGGACCCTGATGAGGAGGAGGAGGACGAATACGAAGACGTTGTCGATGACGACGAAGCGGAGGTGGAGGAGGAGGATGTCAGGGGAGCCTCCGCCAGGAAGCGGAGAAGATCTGGGTTCATAGACGATGATGCTGAGGAGGTCGAGGAGGATGAAGAGGAAGAGGAGGATGATGACGACGATTTTGAAGCTAGAGGCGGTCGAAAGCGCAAGAGGTTGGCTGCTTCCAATTTCTTCGATGAAGAGGCGCAAGTGGACAGCGATGAGGAAGAGGAGGAGGAAGAGGCCGAGGACGGTACGTTTTCCTTTCTTCTTATTTAATTTGGTTCAATTGGTACCGTTGGCGCCGGAGTTGATTGAAGAAGAACAAGTTAGAAGTATTATTTTTACCATTGTGTAACATTTTGTTTTGGTTTATGTCTGTAACCTGGTCATGAGATTCGAAATTAACGCTTGATATGAAGCCCTGGCGGCTTCAAACGATGATCAACTCACTGACTTCTCAAGACTGTTTTTTCAACGTAGATGCTGGGTTAGATGTATCACTAGGGTTGTTCTTCGGATCCAAAAATGGCTGTGCTTCTCAGGTTTTTAAGTAGACATGGTTTTTACATCTTTTTGGGTTATTTGTAGTTGTTCCAGACATTGGTTATCAAGACTTGTGTTTTTTAGATGAGTAGTATTGTTTTGGATTTGGAGTTTTAAGAAATTCAATGTGTAATTGGGGTTGTGGTTCATCAATCAATCAAGTAAACATGTATACCTTTTTTTTCATAAGATCTTCTATTGTCATTAGTAGTTTAGCTCTCCAATTCTCCATCCTCATCTCCTTCTTTAAACTTCATTGTTTTATGAGATGGACCTAAATTATGTTAGGTTGAGGGATCTCTTGAAACACTGATATTTTTCAAATATATTATCTATTGAACTATGTAGCTTTGATAACAAATAGTAATCATACATACTCGTAGTAGTCTTTTCTTCTGAATGCACTATCTTATTTTAGAGACAACTGAAATCACTTCCTAGTGACTAGTGTTATAGATTTTTTTAGGTAATGTTCCATTCAGAATGTATGTGTTGCAAGTCCTCTTTATCACTGTGATTTGAGTCTCTGGCATGTCTTCTACATGTACATTTCTTTAGGATGCAATACTGCATATTTTTTTGTTCGACTGAATGCTGTGAATGGATCAAATTTTGTGTTTCTTTAGTTCCATACGTGTATAACCAGAGTTTTCAAATTATTATATCTCATCTACCTTGTATCGAAGTGTGGAGATCAGTTGATAGCCACCTGTAATGTGCAGACTTCATCGTTGATGAAGGAGCTGATCTACCGGAAGAAGATGGTGGTAGGAGGATGCATAGCCGCCGTATGCTGCCACATGACCAAGAAGAGCATGAAGATCTTGAAGCTATGGCTAGAAGCATTCAGGAAAGATATGGAAGGCGGGTCACAGATTATGATGAAGAAGCTACAGATGTAGAGCAGCAAGCTCTTTTGCCATCTGTGAGAGATCCAAAGTTGTGGATGGTGAAATGTGCGGTATGATCATTGTGTGATAAATTTTATACCATACTGATTTTGTATTTTTTTAGTTTTGTTTCTAACCTGGGGAATCTGAAGCATTTCATAATACTTTGGTTGATGTTCATTAGATTGGTCGTGAACGAGAGGCAGCTGTTTGCCTCATGCAAAAGTACATAGATAAAGGGTCTGAATTGCAAATAAGGTCAGCTGTTGCTCTCGATCATCTCAAAAACTATATATATGTTGAAGCAGATAAAGAAGCCCATGTGAGAGAGGTATTGTCATGTGACATGTCTGTAGTTCATCACTTGTACCTTTATTTGTGAAATTGCTGAGTTTCTAATAATTTGCTCATGATTCAGGCTTGCAAAGGTCTACGCAACATATATGCCCAGAAAATAAAAATAACACAAGTTCCAATTAGAGAAATGACTGATGTTCTGTCAGTTGAAAGTAAAGCTATTGATCTTTCCAGAGATACTTGGGTTAGAATGAAAATTGGGACCTACAAGGGGGACCTTGCCAAAGTATGGATTGCATTCTAGAGAACTTATGATAGCATCTTTTATACTTTCTCGACTTACCATCGAGCTTTCTCTTTCATAGGTGGTGGATGTGGATAATGTGCGGCAGAGGGTTACTGTGAAATTAATTCCAAGGATAGACTTACAGGCCCTTGCAAACAAATTGGTATTAAATGTCTCTCCTTCTTGTTAAATTTATGCTTTCTCTTCATCCAACGTTCATTTTCCTGGAAGTAGCATGGGCCCATAATATGTGTACATAACATGTGCATGATGCAGGAAGGTAGAGAAGTTGCGAAAAAGAAGGCATTTGTTCCTCCTCCTCGGTTTATGAATGTTGATGAAGCTAGGTAATGCTGATTCTCTCCTTCCCATAATAGAATCGTTTTGTTTATTGGAAAAGTTTCATGTAATTTATGCTTTCTATTCAGGGAACTGCACATCCGCGTAGAGCATAGACGTGATCCCATGACTGGGGAGCGTTTTGAAACCATTGGAGGCATGATGTTCAAAGACGGTTTCTTGTACAAAACAGTTTCAATAAAATCCATTAGTGCTCAGAACATCAAACCAACTTTTGATGAACTTGAAAAATTTCGTAAACCGGGTGAGAATGGAGATGGTGATGTAGCTAGTCTGTCCACTTTATTTGCAAACAGAAAGAAAGGGCATTTTATGAAAGGTGATGCTGTTATTGTCATCAAGGGAGATCTAAAGAAATTGAAGGGGTGGGTAGAGAAAGTTGATGAAGATAATGTTCATATAAGACCAGAAATCAAGGGCCTTCCTGTAAGCATGAATTTATAATTTGCTGGTTTTCTTCCTACTTTTGCATGTTAGGATTAGTGATAAATTATCCTGACGGTTTTTGTTTTTTGTTTTTGGGCAGAAAACTCTTGCTGTAAATGAAAGGGAACTTTGTAAATACTTTGAGCCTGGAAACCATGTTAAGGTTGTTTCTGGCACACAAGAAGGTGCTACCGGTATGGTTGTGAAGGTGGAGCAGCATGTCCTGATTATATTATCTGATACAACAAAAGAACATGTGAGTTTTATGATCCCTCTACTGACTTAAAGAAAGCCTTTCACAAATTGCTATTTAGAATTAGTGCAATGACATGGAAATATCCTATTTTTAGCTCCGTGTATTTGCTGATGATGTTGTGGAGAGTTCTGAAGTAACCACGGGAGTTACAAGAATTGGGGACTATGAACTTCATGATCTTGTGTTGCTAGAGTAAGCATTTTCTCTTGTTTAACAGTAGCATAAAATATCTTGCTTCCTTCTTCCTTATACTCTGTTTTAAGGTTTACTTATTTCTAATTTAACATGGTGCAGTAATTTGAGCTTTGGTGTGATAATACGTGTAGAAAGTGAGGCTTTTCAGGTTAATATCTTACTTAATGTATTAAAAAAATATAAGACTGTCTTTTTGCCTATGTTAATATCTGTTATCTTGTTCTAGGTTCTCAAGGGGGTTCCTGACAGGCCTGAAGTTGCGCTTGTTAAACTAAGAGAGATCAAATGTAAGATAGAGAAGAAAATAAGTGTGCAGGATAAGTTTAAGAATACGGTATCAACAAAGGATGTTGTGCGGATAGTTGAGGGTCCATGCAAAGTGAGATTCTGATTTTTGGCTAGATTGGTGTCTTAAAAGTTCGTATTGTTGAGAGTATTACTTTATATTTTTTAGGGCAAACAAGGACCGGTGGAGCACATATATAAAGGAGTCTTGTTCATCTATGATCGACATCATCTTGAACATGCAGGCTTTATATGTGCTAAAGCTCAATCATGTGTGGTTGTGGGAGGTTCACGGTCCAATGGTGACAGAAATGTAATTAGTTTGTACTTCCTACGTTGATTGTTATAATATTAGGTAGATGTGGTTTATTTAATCCTTTTAATAAAGTTTTACTTATCTTACTCCTAAACTTCTCTAGGGCGATGCCTACTCTAGATTCTCCAACCTCAGAACTCCACCTCGCATTCCACAGTCTCCAAGGAGGTTTTCTCGAGGAGGGCCACCAAATGATTGTATGTTTAATTCTTTTCCTTTGGTTTTTTTATACTGGAACTCTGCTCAATTATTTTGATTTAACTTGTTTTGTTGAAGAAAGTTGCTTGACATCAATCTATTTGGATGTTGTTCAGCTGGAGGAAGGCATAGGGGTGGAAGAGGACATGACGCATTGGCTGGTGCAACAGTTAAAATACGCCAGGGTCCCTATAAGGGTTACCGTGGGCGTGTTATAGAACTTAAGGGCACATCAGTTCGGGTCGAACTGGAGTCCCAAATGAAAGTGGTGACAGGTAGGCCTTTGATTTTTGGATAAACCCTGCGTAGCTTGTACTCTTTGTATTTGCACGGCCTTTACTTGCTGTTTGCATGGCCTTTACTTGCTGCATATTTGCAGTTGATCGCAACCATATATCTGATGATGTGGCTGTAACCCCATATCGGTAAGCTTAGATTTTCTGTACATAAATTTTGTAATTTCTCCTGTTCATTGGAAGATTTATTGGTCAACCATCTTAATCTGTATGTTCTACCAGTGAAACGTCCCGATATGGAATGGGAAGCGAGACTCCAATGCATCCTTCTCGAACTCCATTACATCCATATATGACTCCTATGAGAGATCCTGGAGGTTTGTTGAGTTATTTTTGTTGGTTTGAAACTTGACGTCTCTTATATTATTACCATATGTAACTTCTATATTATTTTTTTAACATACTGCTATTTGCAGCAACACCTATTCATGATGGAATGAGGACACCTATGCGTGACCGAGCATGGAATCCTTATACGCCAATGAGTCCTCCAAGGTTAGTCTAGACATCTCCCCGTTCCTATGAGCTAATGTGTTTTGCTCTTTGATTTAGTTTGTTTTTCCTTGTTCTCTGTTCTTATTTGAGGACATCTTTTCCTTTAGTTTTGTACTTTGTTTATCTCTCAATGAATTTCTTACTTTATCTAAAAGAAAATATGGGACAAATGTCTAGGTTGATTGACTATTTAATAGATATTAATGACTGAAACAGAAGTTACTAGAGCAAACAGGTTGTAAGGTACTTTTCTAGTAAAAATGTTTTGTTACCAGTTTACAGTGCTTAGCTCTAATGTTATTTGTGATTCTGATTATCATGTTAATTAATAGTAGTGAGATGCATGTAATATGTCTGTTTTGTTAATGCTGATACTTGAAATTGTGATGAGAATATAACCAGGGATAATTGGGAAGATGGAAATCCTGGCTCTTGGGGGGCCAGTCCGCAATACCAGGTCCCTAACTTACCAGATATTCTCTCTGTACTTTATATGAGAAACCAAAGTGATCTTTTATTGTCTTATTCATTCTTCCTTTATAATATTTCAGCCAGGGAGTCCTCCTTCACGGCCATATGAAGCTCCAACTCCTGGTGCTGGTTGGGCTAGCACTCCTGGTGGTAATTATAGTGAAGCTGGGACACCACGGGACAGTTCTGCTTATGGTAGCACCACCTCTTGCCCCTTTATTTTAGTTTTATATTTGCGGTTTTCATTTTTATACTAATATCCTTTTCTTTTTTGGGGGGGGGGGGGGTGAATTTTCTTGCAGCCAATGCTCCAAGCCCATATTTACCATCGACACCCGGTGGACAGCCTATGACACCAAATTCAGCATCTTATCTTCCTGGCACCCCTGGAGGGCAGCCTATGACTCCAGGAACTGGTGGTCTGGACATGATGTCCCCGGTTATAGGTATGCATCTTTGTGCTTTTATAAATAGATTTATATTGTATATTTGCTTTTGTCATGATTTCTGTCTATATGTCTTATGTTTTTACACAACAAATAAGTGTTTATACACAATTCACTTAATTTTTATGGCAACTTATACCTAATAAGAAGCTTATTCAGAAATGGAAAGCTAGTGGCAGGGATACTAGAATCTAGAGTAGATGCGTAATACATCTACTCCTGATGTTGTCTACAAAAGATGTGCTAGCCTTGGAATTTATATTACACATCGATGTTATGGTGCTTTTAATATGTTGATCATTCTATTCCGCACTTTAGTGTTTGCTTTGTTACTTGAATGTTGATTGGTCTTATTTAACTACAGAATACAGATGACTGTTTATAACACCAATCAAACATGATCATGGGTGGACTAGTCACTAATTATTTTGGTGCAAACACCGTATCTCTTTTTCCTTTTAATTTTTGCAAATCGATAAGGATGGTCTTGTTATAAATTTATACGTGTCTATCAAATTGCAAAAATTTGAAGTGACATTGTTATTGATTTTTTATAAGCTTAGCTTGACAATTGTGTGATTTAATTTTGTTGTAGGTGGGGATAGTGAAGGACCATGGTTTATGCCGGACATATTGGTCAATGTACGCAGGGTTGGAGAGGAGTCTGTTGTGGGAGTTATAAGAGAGGTGCTTCCGGTATGTTTCACGACCATTAAAAGATTTGCTTGAATCAAATTTTGCTTGTAATGCATGCTTGGCGCTTTGAGTGCTGTATGCCAGTGACTTTAAATTGAGACAATTGCTGACCTATTAACACGTCATTAGGGTTATCTTTTCTCATAGTTACTTGGAGCATTGACATTGCTACTTTTTGTTCCAGGATGGGTCTTGCAGGGTAGTCCTTGGGTCAAGTGGGAGTGGTGAAATAACAGCTCTTCCTAGTGAAATGGAGGCGGTAGTACCAAGGAAATCGGACAAAATAAAGATTATGGGTGGGGCACTACGTGGTGCTACAGGCAAGTTGATTGGTGTAGATGGCACTGATGGGATTGTAAAGGTAGATGACACGCTGGATGTGAAGATTTTAGACTTAGTCATTTTGGCAAAATTAGCTCAACCATGATTAGCCTCCTGTAGAGAATAATTATTTAACGCCATATCGTTTTTGCCCAATATCTGTATCTGATCCATCTCTGCGCCCTTGTCTTCACTCTTCGCCCCTGCCTGCGGCTGTATGCGCCCAACTTTGTTGTAGAAGTAACAAATCAGGCTTTCCATTTAACGCCTGAGCGTTGAGAGAGATAAAATCATTCTTAGCGTTCAAAAGTAGTCGGTGATTTGAAGTAGTAATATTTTACAAGTAATTTTTTATTTGCTTTTATTTTATTTTATATAATTTTTGTTAAATAATTTAAAATAATATATAAAAAAAAATAGAAGGAAAGAAAGATTTTTTATATTTTTTTTATATTTTATTTTATTTTATTATTAATTATTAATATATTATAAAATAATAATAATAAGTGATGAGTAATAATAAAATATTAAATATTAAAATGTGTAAGTATAATATAATATAAAGAAATAATATATCAACATTATTGTTTTAGATATAATATAATTTTTCTTACTTCTATTTTCTATTTTTTTATTAATTATTTTTTATGTTATTTTTAAAATTTTTTAAAATTTTATTTATAAAAAAATAAATTTAAAAAAATATTAAATGAATTATATAAGAAGTATAAAAAATAAAAATTAATATTAAAAAATTAAAAAAAAATAGGTGGGAGAAAGTATGCTGTTGCATAGTTACTCCCAAAGAAAAATGAATGCAGCAGCAGAAAACAAATGCGCTGTGTGACAGTACACCTTCGCACGCCACCATTAATCCCCATCCCTTGGCCATCAGATGGAGGGGAGCAAAAGCATTGAGTACTCAGTATGTAGTGCCAAAGTTTTTCTCCCCTCACTACTGTTCTTTTCTCATTCTCTCTCAGTTCGTTTGCTTATACCTTTGAATAGATATTTTAAGTAGAAATAATTTTTAAAAAATATATATATTATATATATATATATTTAATATTTAAATGTAGTTATATAATAATAATTTTATTAAAAATAAATATTTTATATTTGAATGTAAAATATAAAAATATTTTAAACATATAAAATTATTTAAAATGATATATAAAAAAATATTTTTAAAAATTTAAATATTTTAAAGAATATTTATCTAAATTTTTTTTTCTATTGAACTTATTTTTTTAAAAAAATACTTCTCCCCACGAGCCCATCCAACAAATATAACGGGAAGAAGCACTTTTTTTAATTAAAAAAATAAGTTTTGGGAAGCAAAAGTCGTCTCAAATGCTTTGTTTAGATTAGTGCTTTTTAGTAGATATTTTAAATAAAAATTAATTTAAAAAAAGGTATATTTAATATTTAAATATAATTATATAAAAATAATTTTATTAAAAACATAAATTTATTACATTTAAATATAAAAATATAAAAATATTTATGTAAATAAAATTATTAAAAATAATAAATAAAAATATTTTTTATATTGTGTTTTGATAAAAAAAATATTTTATCACAAATTTTAAAAATTAAATTTTGTTAAAATTAAATTTAAAATTATAATATATATCATTAAAATTCTTATTTTTATGTTTTTTTTATAAATATAAAATTTTCTTATAAATTTATTAAAATTATAAAAAATAAAAAAAATTATATACGAGATGAATGAATAAAAATATTAATAATATAAAAATCATATTATCCATAAAAATTCCTTGAAATGATTTTAACGAAAACAAACAAAAATTAAGATCGCCGTCTTTCCAAACAAACACTTTCAGTGATAAGCAATCGACGAACACGCACAAAGTAACTTTTTTGGCAAATAAGCATTTGCGCCCCTTGTCTGTTCTAAACAACTCCTATTCAGTCTTCGGTAATGGTAGCAAGAAAGGAACTGAAAGCATCGGAGAATAGTGTATCCGGTTCCGCATCACGTGGCTTTGTGCACCGTGTTATTCCTTTTTTCTACCTCCAAGAGATAGTACATTTCATTCTCTCTCCATCTCTAACTATATTTCTCTCTCTCTCTACCATTCTCCCATTCTTTCAGTTCCTTTCTGGCTCCTCTAGTTACTAAAGAAGAAGGAAACCGTTTGAATACTCTCACTTGATTCAAAACTGAAGGGAAAACGAACATATACAGAGGAAGCTCAAAAACA
>JASKGM010000007.1:10235759-10249969 GCA_034509205.1 Ceratonia siliqua
AAAAAAATAAAAAATAATTCTACCGCCATTGTTTTATTATAGCAAGAAGATAACCCTAACCTAAGATGAAGTTGACTTTTTTACAAACATACAAATTTTATTCAAATATCTATTCGTTACGGATTTTGTGTTTTAAATATACGATACTATATTAAAATACAATATTTATAATATCATTATATAATAGTTTATTACAAAACTTGATTTGGAAATAGGGATGAATACATGAATAAAATATTATAGTATATAGGTAGAAAAGTTAGAATTTATGTGAAGGGATAAAAGTATTAGAACAATTAATGTCTGGATTCAAATTCATATTCATTTATAGATACTTTAAATAAATAAAAGTTACGGATCCTTTAGATATGGGTACATTGCAGTCCTTATTCGCTACCTCACAAAATATCAATAAATTAGAGTATAGTTAAAAAAATAATTATTAATATTTTATTAATAATATAAAATAATTAATAATTTAAAACAAATTAAAATTTTTAAATAATTATTATTTTAAAATAAGTGAATATTAAATGAACTTTTGTCCCCTTTTAAGTTTTGCGCATCATATAAATAAGATTATATTGTATAAGAGATGAAGTATTAGATAATATTTTTTATTTTATGTTATTTTATTTTTAAAATAATAATATAAAAATTAAAAAAATTATTAAATAATTTTAATTTTAATAAAAAATAATTAAATTAAATTAAATTATTTTCATTAAAATTAATTTAAATTTTTATTATTATTTTATTAAAAATAATAATAAGGATAAAATTAAAAAATTGATAATTAATGTTTTGTTAATAATGTTGAAAGATAAATAATTTAAAATAAATTAAAATTTATAAAATTATTATTATTTTAAGACGGAGGAATATTTTTTTTTGTTTATTTTTATTTAATATTTAAGATAATAATATACAAATTAAATAATTTATTAAATAATTATATTAAAATAAATGATTTTTATTATTTTAAAAAAAGTATTATATAAATTATTTATTTGATAAAATTTTACACTATTTTATATTTATTATAATAATATATATCACAACTGATTATTATGAGAGACTAATGTCTCTTTTTTTATTTTTTTATTTATAATTTTTATTCAATTTTGATTTATAGTATTTTTTTGAATTCCTTAAGATATTTTTACATATTTTTAAAAATTTATTTTGTTTAAACATAATTTTTTTAAATTTATTATTATTAAAAAATTAAAAAATAATAAAATAATTTTTATCGCTTTAAAATGAAAGAGTGGGCACCGATTATATAACATATTCTTATTTTGTATTTATTGGTGAACGAGGTGTTTGGTAGGCGAATGTGGACAGCCTGATTAGAATGTGACATGTATGTACTTCCAACTACCTACCTACCTACCTACCTAGGTACCATCAAGTCATCAACCCGACCCCACAGATAGAGATATGTTTTTTAGCAAATCCTCATGTCCATCCATTCAGCGGTCCGAGGACATATGGCCCATGGGCTGGAGCTGGCTCCGATCTCCCCCACTTCCTCCACGTTATTTATGAGGAGGAGGGTCTAGGCCATCTGGCAGTACATCCTCCATCATCATTCACGAGTCTGCAACCTACGAAAATTAAATCAAACTGAATGGCAATTAAAATTAATAAAAATAATTTTAACCAATTTAAATTAATTTATAATTATATATATATTTATAAAATTATTCCTTATTCTCATTTTTAAACAAATATTGTAATTTTATAAATTTTAAACATAAAAATCAGAATGTCTTTTTATATTTTTTATAAAAAGTATTAATTAATTGCAATCCGAAGTAATCAATTATACTTAAACCAAGAAAAATAAAAAATTTAAATTATTTAAACCAACCTAAACCAAATTAATATAATTCAAGAGTTTGTGTAGGATTGTCTCTGTTATGCTAAGGCACGTGACTTAACATTTACTTTCTATTTGTCTGCCTAGATTGAGGTGTGCAGTCTGGATTAGAATCCCTTTTTTTTTTAAAAAAAAAAGTCTTTTTCTCCTTTAAAATATATATTATATAAATTTAAAAAAATTTTAAAAAAATATTAATAAATTTTAATTTATAAATAATCAATATTAGGTTAATAAAATTTTTTTAAATAATAAGGTTAAATTCTTAAATAAACAATTATATTAATATTTTAATAATATTTTATTTAAAATTTCTTTCAATATTAGTTTAATAAAAAAATATTCTTTAAAAAAATAAAAATAAAAATTTAAATTATATTAATTTTTTTTTAATTTATTAATATATTTTTTTAATTTTTTTAAATTTATATAATATATGTTTTGGAGGAGAAAAGAACCTCCGGGTTCACAATGCCTTGTACCGTCCTACTTCATAACAGTCACTCTTTGTTTTTTCTGATTATTTATATCGTGTAGAGATATGTTTCTTTGCTTTTTGACTTTTCTGTGCTTGTGTTAGATAGCATTAATTTTATCATTTATTGCTTTCCAGGGCTTTCGTGTATTACCCAGCCTCTTGTATTTTCTTCTTTCAAGTTCAATAAAACTTCTTTTTTCGGTTCTCCTAGTTTTATCTTTAGTTTGCCTCAGTTTAGTTACTTTAAACAAAGGGAATATGCTTTTTTTTCAAATGAAAAAATCAATCGAATTGAGCCAATAAAACTTGTAATGATCATATCAGTCACCAAATCACAGGATCTATACGGAAGATCAAGCGTCTGATTGCGCATGGCCTTGTGATAAATAAATTTAAAAAATAATGGCATGTCTTAACTCTAAAGTTTGGAGTGTTAATAAAAATTAGTTGTGTCGTAGGGCTGGAAGATTTCGGGTAATCTCTAGAGCTTCTTAATTTCAATACGAATATCATAGCTCATACGGAAGATTTTATTAGAGGTTAAGTTTGGAATATTATTTTATAAAAAATTTGTTGACTTTTAAAGGTTTAATTATATTTTTATCTTCTTAATTATTCAAAATTATAATTTTGATATTCTGGATTTTATATTAAATAAAATAATAAGTTAATTTTATTAAAATTATAATTTTGATCTTCCATGAAAAAGTTTAAATTTGATTAGAAATTAAGTTTGAAATATTATTTTATATGAAATTTGTTGACTTTTAAAGGTTTAATTATATTTTTATTTTTTAATTTATTAAAGTTATAATTTTGGTATTTTTAATTTTATATTAAATAATATAATTCATTATTTTCATTAAAATTATAATTTTGGTCTCTCATGATAAAATTAGAAAAATCAAAATTATAACTTTGTTACAATTTTAATTAAATTGAGGGAACTATATTATTCATAATGAAACTTGAGATATAAAAAATATAATTAAGCCTATTTTAATATAATAATCAATTATTATTTTTTCTATTTTCTCCTCCTACACATATTTTTACATATATTATATCATATTATTTAGATAATATTTGATAAATTTATGTATATATTTTAAATAAAATAAATCTATTATAAGAATTAAATAATTTTTATTTTATTTTATTTAATATATATATATATATATATATATATATACTTAAGTATGTGTATAGGAATTTAAAAAAAATACACGTGTAAAACGGAATCTAATAATAATAAATAAACTGCCAGCAAATTATTACATCCACATAACTGTTACTTAGAAGTTGGGATATTACAGCAATAATTATTTTATTATAAAAATTGAAATTGTTAGAGGTGGAGATCACTAAGATATTTTTATTCAGGATTGTTAAATTTGGGTTATCATATAAATTGGTTTGGCCCAGTCAAAATTAACCAAGCCCGAATCTCGGTTCGGGTTTATTAAAACCATATGGTTCTTCCAAAAAAATTTTAAAAAGCAACTTTTGGTCTTTTTTCAATTTTTGAGTTAAATTGTTTAGGCCATGAGTTAAAATAAAAAGGAACACATACAAAAGTTAGATAATTAATTTTTTTGAATTTATATTTACATATAATTTTATAATTAAAAGTCATGAGTATTTGACATAATTAACTTTTATATAAATATAGTATACATTATAAAATTAATAAATAATTATTATATAATTATGACATTATTCAATTCAATATATTAATTCATGATTTAGGTTTTAAACACGGCTTTAATCACTAAGGTGTGCCACTCTAACCACATTCTTTATTATTGTATTGTTTTTTAATTAATAAAATTAGTTTTGCTACTTTAATTTAAAAATGAAAAGTTTTATCAAGTTGATTCAGACAAATAAAAAGAGAAAGTTTTATCTAACTTGGTAGAATTACATAACGTCACGCACGCAGATAAAAAAGGGTTTGTTCACTGAGTATTATTGATGAAATAGAATCCTCTCTCGGCAGTCTTGGCACCATGCGAATATATAAATATTTAATTTCAATCAGGGCTCGAGGTGACGGCGATGATAATCAGAACCAGAAGAAGTAGCTGCCACCTCATGACTACTAGAGTTGACTTGGTCAGCTGATGATTTGGCATGCAAACCCCGATCGAACTTCTCGCCCTTATTGGTTTCTTCATCCATATGCTCATCGTCCTCGACTGTGAGCACCACTTTCTTCTGTCCAAAAGGACCAGACACAATTTCTTCCTTCACCTTTTTATGCTCGTCGATGTGAATAATATCAGTTTCTTGAGATGTCTTCTTCTTCCTCTTCTTAATAAAGCAACAGAGTGCAAAAGAGAGCAATGAAAGGAAGAGAAGGCCACCCAATGAAACAAACACAACTACAATGACTATAGGATGGTTGTTTGGACTGGGTGAAGGTGGAACTGGGGCTGGGGGTGGTCGCACATGTGGAGGAGGGGGAACAATTGGATGAGATGGTGGTGGTGGTGGTGGTGGGCGCACATGTGGCGGTGGTGGAGAAAATCGATGAGGTGGTGGTGGTGGTCGTCGCATTGGTGGCGGTGGTGGAGAAAATGGTTGAGATGGTGGCGGTGGCGGTGGGTGTCCTTGCGGAGGAGGACTAAATGAATGAGACGGTGGTGGTGGTGGGTGGAAGGGGTGGAAAGGTGGTGGAGGGAAGCGCGGAAAGTTGAAGTTATTGGGTGGAGTAGAGGCCATCTTGGTTCTTCCGTAAATTATTGGATGCTTTGAGGAAGTTGATCTAATCTGTGGAAAATGTGGTGGCTTGGGTGTCCTTTTGTAATGAGCATTTAGAAATATTTTGGGTTACAATTTTTGCAAGATTTTAGTAACTTAACTCTCATGCTAAGTTTTGGGAAGGCTTGTTTGCAGTGGAAAACACTTCTCACTACAGTTCCTTAGCTTCTGTAACTTGTTCCTCTTCTTCTCCAAGACATTAATGGGGAACATTAAATTCTTTTTTTTTTTTTTGTTGAAAAAATTAAGATAGAAAGGAATGTGGAAGACCCAGAAACTTTGAGGACTTGGTTTATAATCTCTCTATTACTGTGCTATGAAATTTGGTGAATTGTGCATCCTGGGGCAATATAAGACACAGTCACACAAATAATCTTTTTAATGAGACACGTGAGCCAGATCATGGAGACCCACATTATAGTCATTATTGGAAATCTCCATTTCTTCGAGCTTCTCGCTATCTTTTATGCGGCACGTTGTCCCTCAAGCGTAGTAAGTGTACCGATCAGGAATTATTACGAGTTGCTTATCAAACAGTTGTAACCAAGATTGGCATGTTTATTTTATTTCATTTGGCAACTTTCAAACAAAGACACTAGTACTCGTGTTTTAAAGGGATATGGAGCTAATTGAAACGTGATAATCTTCTTACGCACTGCTTCCTTTCTTTGGCAGGACAGTTCACCCACATTTTCTATCAACCATCAGTGAGTTCGGAACTCCTATTTGTGCTCTTTTATCATTAAAATGCCCGAAAAGAAAGTAAAAAGTCGGCGTCCTTCAACCATGCTTTGGTATTATATAGAGGAAAAAGGTGGAACTGGAATTGATTGGAAAAGTTTCTTATAATGGGAAAGTGCAAAGATAAATTTAGGGTGTTCTCGCTAAAAGCACAGCAAGGTATATTTACACCATAATAGTCTGTCTTATTCAATAGCTTATAGTGAAAGAATTGTTTCCCAAATGGAAAAAGAACGTACATATTTGGAACTTCTGTGTCTCAATATCTTGTTAACTTAGATATGGCAAGTAGCAACCCATCAGAGGGTGGGATCATTACTAGGGAAAAGAGAAGAAAGAAACACACAACTTTACAACTTATACTATTCACAAGCTCTGGTGTTAATTTCCCCCATCTCTTGGCAGCGAATATGAGAAGAGAATTTCGTTCCACATATCAGGTACGCCAGGTAGGCACCAATGGCTACAATCAGGGACAGATGGCTTGTCACTCCAAGTGCCTACATGCCCATCGCTTCTATATGCACCCATGGGCGTTACATGCAGAAGTGTTACAGAAACATTCATTTTCTTCACAACTCCGTTGATCATATCTGAAAATGGGCTTCGATCCCTGCCATTAGTTCTCGTCCAAGGCTTTCGAGTCACTTTGCAAGCATTACGGTTCTGTCCCCTGTCACACAGACAAGCATCTTCACAGTGAACATAGATGGCCCTGGTGTTAAAATAAGGGGACCAAAAAATCCTATTTGGTTCACAATAGAATCATTAGTCTCAACCATTTCCCCAAGCAGAAACTTGAAAAACAAATATGGTGCACAACCCACCTCCAATGAGATGATTCAAAAGTACGGAAAAATATCTTTGTTCTATTTGTGTTAACTGTATTATCTACCCAAGATGCCCAAGTGTGCAAAGCTGTGCGGAAAGCAGAATTGATTGGCATTCCAAGCTTTAGCGAGTCACCAACCTGAAAATACCAGCCCCTGTCTGAAGATCACGTTAGCAGTGAATGCTTTCAAGAAAAGTTTAGTAAGAAATCAAACACTATATTGTAGAAGTACAAATTCAGAGAAAACTGATATTGGAGATCCAATAATATTCAAAAGGCAAGTAAGTTGATTTCCCAAGGTGGAAGGAAGTAAACATAGTCAACGTCTTGGATGAGATTGCTACACAAGATAGATGCCGCAAACACAATGTAAAACTAAGTTACTGAGGGATGACATATATTGTAATATTCAATGTTGTTGCTATTGACTCCATCAGAGCATTATTTCCAGTCTGATGTTTTACATCATCCCCTCCTCAGTTGTTCTGTCAACATAATCATTACCACGCACATAAGAAAATCTCTATTAGATTGTCTCAATCTAGTCTCAGCCTAGCCGATTGCAAGATACAAGAGAAAACGAAAAACCAGAAAGCACAATCTTCTCATTTATGGTTCATATCCTAGAATTTTTGGTACATAGCCAGCTTTTATACACCTATTCAATGATCAGTAATACTGATCAGGAAACTATTTTGATTGCAGCAAGTATATGTATTATGTCCAAGTAGAGATGTTCGCCCAAAATCATCAGATAGATGAGGCTGTGAAAATTAAGATAGAATGCATTACAATCAGTATGTTAAATCGTCCTGAACAACTGCCAAGCTGTAAATCTATTATTGAATAAATATAATCAAAGGATAATGCATGGATTTAAAATGTATATTATATGTATTTTTGGAAAATTAAGTTACTTACATGTCAAAAAGCTTACTCCGCGTCCACCAGTGACCTGAATTGAATATCAGAACATCAGAATCAATCCACTCATGGCTAATATCATCCATCTTGTCCAATCTCAGAGTTGTCTTCACTCTTTTGGGTGCATGTCTTGGCACCGGACCAGGGTTCACCAGGAAAACGGATCGATAAAAGTCGATTCTAATATTAAAAGAACTAAATCTTACACCTAAAAATCTAATCTGTTTCGTGATCTTATTGCCGTTGATTTCATACACACTCTTCTTATTCTCAACTCCTGTCATAAGCAAACATATCAAAGACTCCCATTGTGTTCTACTCAATGAATCGCCAACAAAGACCACCCGCTTCCCACGAAGCTGTTCAAGTATTCTACGAGCATTAAACCTTGGAATTTCACAATTCTTGGGTTTCCACCTCCATTTTGTATAACCTCTGTCCTTACGCCCATTAGCAAGGCAATCAAAACCACGTTCGGCGAACGGGCAGTGTGAAGCATCATATAAAGGGTAACTCTCATCCCGGATCCAACTTCCTTCAAACACATTGCAGGTGGCATTTGATACATTGGATTTTAGAATCTCATAACTATGAACCCCTGAGTCATAACTGTTAGGAATTTCATAACCCTGTGTTACTGAGTGAGAACTGGGAAATACGTACGAATATGCCCAGAAAAGTACCAAAAGGAAAGATATTAAAGATCCCGTTGTTACAAGCCCATTGAAAGACGGATAGACCCAGACATCAGAGTGACCCTTTATCATTCTTTCTCCAAAACGAACAGCTCTTGAACATAAAGTCCTAAATTTGGCGAATGAGATCCAAAAACTAAACAAACCCAGTATCTGCATCAATTGCAAAACCCACCAACTATCCCAGACATCCATTGTGAAAGTATAGAGAAATAAAGCAAGTAGAATCTATATCTATATCATACTATCAAAGCATAGGTCCATTAGGAAGGAGATTTGAACACTGAAGAAGCTAATTAACCAAAATATACTTCGTTCACAATCCAAATCTAGATTAGGAAGAGGGGAAACCGGCTTACATGGCTAAAACAGAACATTCAGAGTCCAAATCTAGATTGGAAAATGGCAAGCTTTGAACACAGAACACTGCGGAGTGTACAGAAGAAAACGAAAACTGTAATGGTGCTGGAAGTAAATAGAAATCTTGGAGGTTCATCAAGTGGAAATTTCCAGAACTGGGGAGGATGAATGCAAAAGGTGGTGGTTGTGGTTGAAGGAGTTGGTTGCGAAGCATAAAAATGTAAGCTCAGGGATAAGGGCGATTTGGTCAATAAAACGTAGTATGAGTACATGGTTGGTTAAGAACATGATTTCTTAACTGAAAAAGGGAACTAAAAGGGTTAAAAACGGGGAATCAAAGAAAATTGCATATTAGGTACTGTCGGTGCTGCCCTGGAAACGAACCCAAGTTACCGAACCAAGAAGGGTTGTACTTTCATGCTAAGCTAGCAAACGTGGAACAATTTCAGTGTATCAAAAGGGTTGGCCCAAAACCCTGGCCCTTTCCTTTCTGGTGAATGGTAGGTAGCCATGTGAGCTTCCATCTCCATTTTTGCTGGTGCGTTCTTTTAAATTTTTTGAATAATTTGTAGATTATAACTTTTTTGTCTTTGTTTATGATTTAAAAATTGAAGATGGTTGGTGTTTTTTTTTCTTTTTAAATTTTGGTTAAATTCAAATAGAAAAGAAGTAAACAAATTTAAATACAATTAATCCAATCACAATTTGATAATAATCTTTTTATTTTTGGGCAAGCAATTTGATAAGAATCAAGTTCCTTAGCGCTCTGGGCCCCAAAAACAAAAGAAGTTGCTTAACATTTATTGGAGACGCAAAGCATCCATGCAATCAAATAATAAAGAACCTAGATGCCATACAGGGAACTTTTGATGGTCTACTAGAAGTACAATGAAATGAAGCATTATTATATGAATTTATTTTTATAATACTATATACGGTTCCAATATTTTATTTTTGATGTTTTATCTCTTTTTTCCTTTCTAAAAATCATGAAATTAATAACTAGTTAATCTTTTTTCTTTTCATTATGTGAAAGATAAGAAGTTGTAAATGATAGGTAATTATTTGATCTCTTTTTCTTTAAAAATATAAAGTCATGATATAGTTGAGTTTGACCAAAATGGTTTAGTTGAGTTTTGATAATAACATAACATTGATATAACATGTGCTTATAAGGATGATATTTTTTTTATATAAGTTTGAGGTTTAGTGCTTACAAATCTTAAATCTATATAAACATGACTGATAATGATATATATCTTGTGAGAAAGACTTGTAGCATATTACTCTTACTTGGTTACATCTATGTATATGCTTATGCCTTACGTGATTTTAGTTAACTCGATTAAACTTGTGATTACATGGGTTATAATTATGTTTTATCAAGTAATATGGTCTTGACTAATCATATTGTGAATATATTCTTAAAGTCAGACTAAGCATGAGCTTATAAGTTTGGCTATTTAATCTATCATGTTCTTATAATGTTTGAAAATTATATAAACTTACAAGTTATGAAATATGTGGCCTATGAGTATTTAAAGTTAATTTACAAAGGGTATTGGTACAAGTGTTATGATATATGATGTAAGTGTAACAATGACTAATTAGAGTGTGTTAGAATGATTTGATTGCATTTCTAAAGTTTTGAGAAAGTTTTGGAAGTACTTTGAGGGGTCTTTGGAGCAACAATATGAAAGAATATCAAAACTTGACAATTTGAACATGCTCGAATGCAACACCTTTGTTCTAGGGAATTCTAAAGACAAACGAGCACCCTGTTCGAATGCACCACCTTGATTCTAGCGACGAACGAGTGGCACTCTGAGATTGCCTACTCGTTTTGCCTAGAGTGCCCAGACTGCTTGCTCGTTTCGCCCAGGAAGTTGAGAAACACGTCAGCACAAGTTATAACCGTCAAATTTCAATGGTGTGACATCTCCAATTGGCTAGAAACATCTCCCAAGCATTCCAAGTGGTCCAGAAACATTTCCCATCTATAAAAGAAGCTATTTTAAGGATATAAGCACAAGAGAATGGTTATGAAATGTTGAAATCATAAGTCACTGTCATACCAAACCCTAAGAGAGTCAATCATATGTTTTGCGCTATTGTTTGCTTATCTACGTACTCAGAGGAGTTAAGGTTGTTTCAGATTAAACACTAAATTATCATTGCATTGTGAGTAATTTAGCTAGCAAAAGAATAGAGATTGTGGGTATACATTCTTGGGAATTCTTAGTGCTAGCGTTATGTTTTTTACATTGAAAAACAAGGGAATCTTGTAATATAGCTTGGAGAGGCTAGGGTTCAAGAAAGACTACTTGTAATCTAGCTTGGAGAAGCTAAGGTTGATCAGATACTACTTGGAATAGAGAAGATTCCCAAGAGAACGCTTGGGGAGTAGATGTAGGCACAAATTGTAATTGAACCACTATAAATCTGAGTGTTTGAGATTTTCTCCCCTAAACTCCTTTTATTTTTTGATTTGCTGCTACATTGAGTTTATATATTGCATATTGGTCATATGTTGAGTTGCCCAAGTGTGTTTAGGAACTTAGATAGACTCTAAACAGCCCCATCTCCATTCAGACTCCGTTTTATGTGCCCAAACTGTTTTAATTTGTTGCAGCTGATTGAATGCTTATTTGCTTTGAATCTTTGGTGATTCTAGTTGCTTGTAGATAGAAAAATAAATCTGGAGTTTTCTGATTTGATTCATTAAGTTTATCAACTTGAACTAAATCAATATAGCCACTTACACACACAAATACTTGGTTTTTATCTTGGTTTGGTTATAGTAGCTGTTTTAGCATGAATTAAATCTTGTTCTATTCATTTTGGGCCTTCTCAAAGTTGTTTGTGGCTTATCTTGCCTTGCTTTGATGTTTAGCTAAGGTTTGTATGAAGTTAGCTTTCTATCCTCTTACATTCTATTTGTGTGCTTAAGAAAGAAAGATTGAACTTCCCCTTGAATTATAAATTGTCTTTCATCATATCTGTGCCTCTATAAGTTTATATAAACCATTTTCTACTGCTATATTTTGATTCGTTGTTATTTTGCCAAAATTGAGTGTAAGCTTGAAAGAACCAATTCACCCCCTCTTGATTCTTTTTCTCTTATCATTCACCTCTTGTATAAAATAATAATAATAATAATAATAATTGAATCAACTGAAACAGGTTACACATGTTCAGACGCAAATTTAAAATATATATAGTTGCTTAACACTTCACAGCTTTAGCAGACGCTCCTTATAGTTGCTTAAAATATATGAATGACGAAAGATTCTACGCTACCAAATAAAGAATGGAATATTTCAACTTTTCCTTCTCGTTCCTTACATTTGCTAATAACCAAACAATTCTTTCTCTTTCTGTGTTTCCTGTTTTGAGAGACTCTACCATATACTATACTTGGCAGATCTTCTTGATTAATCGTCAATGGAAGGATGTGTCGTATTTGGCAACCTTTTGCCACGCACAAATGAACTGAATAGATGCAGTGCTCTTGATGGCTGTGCATATGGTACCATGTGAGCAGCCCCTCTTACTGTGGCAAATGTCAACAAATTCCCATACTCTGTTACCCACCCCCCAACCTACAAATGTCACCAACCTCCATCACTTCTGAGAAACCCAGAAAAAAAGAAGATACTCTTCAATGCAGAAATGCTTAAACAAACTTTTAAGTACCTGGCCTTTGTGGAACCAAGCTCCATATGGAACTGTAATCTTGAACTTCAAGTCATGAGCTAGTTCTCCAATGAGTGTTCGGGAACCCAGTAACGGCACGACAGAATCTTGGTCTCCACTGTCATCGATTGACGTTAATAATTGGAGTACACAAAACATATATATACTGTAAGTAGGCAATGCTGGTGAATGTATAAGAAGGGTGTCCTGTGTTAAAGTTACCTGAAAACCCAAACTGGTATATGGTTCTGAACAATCCTTTGGAGAATTGGAAGGATGTTGATGTTACCATCAATGCCGCTATAATTTAAAAATCTGGAATGAAGAAAATGAGAAGATCAGTGACGAAATTTGAAATTTATCAGAATTAGATTAGCATATCATATATATCGCACTGCTCTAGAAGATAAAGGATCTAGGATGTCTTTCTGCTAAATATGCTTAAGAAAGCATTTTAGATTACTTTGCTTCTTAGTTTGAGTCATAAAGAAACAGAAGATTACAACTATTTTCAGATAGTGATGCTAAAAGATGTAATCCTCACCCACTACACATAGACCAGCTGTAAGGTAGATTGGTACGGTTTGCATGGAGGGCCTTCTGAACCTCAGGGAGATTGAAATAAAAACTTCTTTCAAAACTTATACAAACATCCACGCCCAAACTTATTTTAGTAGCCTGCGTTGAACAAGGGCAACTAGTAATGAATTTATTTAAAAGCATCAGAGTCCAATATGAAAAGAAAAGAAAAGGAAGAGACAAAGTACCATTTTTTTCAATCTCAGTTCTTGCTCGACTATGGATGGATAACAAACATCTAGAATGACATCATAATCGTTTATATAATCTCCAACAACGCGACTTGCTTCAGATATGGCGTGGTTGCATGAATGGGATACATTGTGAGGACTTGGAAGGACATAATCATCAAAATCGCAGTCATTCATAATGGCAAGGCCAATTTCATCAGAAATCATTCCATGTGACCAGTAGTATTCATATACTGCTGGAGTGTCCCGGTCAAGTTTCAGAAGTGGGTTTCCAATCTAACCAAACAAAGTCATGGCAAAAGTAAGATAAATTTGCAAACATCAGTGAAATAACAGAGACTTGTGAGCAAAAGCCAGAAGATTTATTAGATAAATGGGGATCTTACAGCAACTCCTTTAATATTGAATTTGAAACCAGTTGAACGAGCGTTATGGTCCAATAGTACATTAGCCAACTGGGGTATGTAATGTCCTGTATGAAAACAGAATTATAAATATAATAAACCATATATATACATATCATGATAAGGGCAGGGCCATGAGGGACCAAATAAACAAAAGTGAAAAAGGAAGAGTGAAAATAAAACAGTAACAATTGAACCTGCATAGCTTTCTCCAGTAAGGAACAACTCCCTTGATCTGAATGTTGGAAACTTCTCGTACCATTTCAGCATGAACAGATACATATCATTGGCTGCCAAAAAATCAATGGATTTAGTTCACGCCTAATCACAAGTAATTGACACATTTTTTTTAAATTAATACATAAAGTATTTGAGACCTTCTAATAACGCCAGGGGGGAGGGATGGGTAATTTCCTTCTATTTACTGTTTCCAATCATTACAGCCAATTGGATGAAAATTTAAAATTTGTTATAAGTATATTTCTATATGTTTTTTAAAAGAATAGTTTAGACGCAGAACATGACAAGAAATTATATAAGCCGTTCTCTTTACCAGTGGACGCATCTCCACAGTTATAATCTGAACTTGTATTTGAGTATGACCAACCAACTCCGGCAGGAGACTCCACAAAGAGGAGGTTCGATGCTATGGAAGACAAAAT
>JASKGM010000007.1:10251933-10272316 GCA_034509205.1 Ceratonia siliqua
ATTTAAACTCCTATCTTGGAATGGAACATGCAATGCCCTCTCAACATCTTTAAAGTATTTACTTCTTTGAAATCTTCTCTTGTTAGTATCTTCACTGCATCAATATGAGGACAAATCAGTACCTCTGTACATATGGAGGAGAAAGAGAGAGCAAGAAAGCCCAAGAAGCAATAAAGGGAACAGGAATAGATCAGATAGAAGCAAGGAAATAAAGCATTGAGGCAATGGTCAATTTTCATGTTATCATCAACACACAAAAATATTCTTATAAGCATATATGTATCCTGAAGGTGAAATTTCTTCATCACCACTCACTAACAAATTGAATAGGAAATAAAAAATAGATTCCCAAAGCATTACAAACATGCCCATGCCTCCTCATAAACCCAGTCTTCCAGCCATCTTTTATTTTCATAATCGATTTATAATCTTTATCTGTTTTGGTATAAGTATAACTTAACAATCCAAATAGATGCTAACGGTTGATATATAAGTACACAATCATAATGTCAACCACAAGATAACACAGAGCAGTTGGCTCTACCAATTAAGTTCATGACATAATTATTAAATAGTTGAGTCAGTTGACAAGAGCTATACATTTTTTCTCTTCTCTCTTTTATTTCTTGGAAAGAGAAGGGGGGAGGGGCAGAAGATTTGCAAATAGAATGATACTGTGCTTAACATCTTGATAATTAAGTAAGCAAAACGAGGTATATATGTCGATTGTGTAATAGTTTTTCATTTAGGAGCGTAACCATGCAAATGAAACAGAGAAAATGCTAAGAGAGAAATAAGTAAGTCTAAGGCACACTGATAATGATAAAATACAAAAGAAAAAGCAAATAAAAGAAGAAGAAGAAGAAGAAGAAAGAAACAAATCTAGTTCACATTTATGCTATACTGAGTCATATCTATGTATAGCATGAACTCTTAATAATGGCTATGGAAAATTAATCCTTTGATATCACAGAAATATTTTCAGCAGCAGCACAGAATTCGATGGCAGAAATATTGGTTAGAGTGAAAAAAAAAGCTATTCCCCATATAACAGCTAGCCCAGCTCCAGTTGGAGCTAGAATTTTTTGTGTTTGGCACAATTATTGTTTATATCTGCAATTAAAGACCCATTTCATGGCTCATTATGTCAAGTTTCTCACTTTGTTCTTTTGGATCACGAAAAACTTCTTAGTCCAAATAAATTAAACTTCAATGAGAAAGGGAAAAATATTGGGACAAAAAAAAGTCCGTGCAATGGGGAAAGATAAATTTGACTGACTTAGTTGAAGCTGACAACCGGTGCCGCGGCTCTACAGTGTTGGGCGAGGGCCCTCTCATCTCTGATTCAGCCGAAGCAACGGTGAGGTGGCATTTGATTTTGATATATGAAACAATAACCAAATGCAAAGTCATAACCAAAGTATAATAAGAAAATAAAAGGAAAGTACTTTGATGCGGGTAAAAAAAAAAACCTGAAATTAAATAAAGCCCAATAGAGAAAATCGATGAGTGAGCATGAGACAATGATCTATACTAATTTGCAAGAAAATTCAAAGGAAACAAACGCATTTTCTGAAGGCAGCAATAAGGACTTGAACATCAACTCAATACAGTTCCTAGGCTGGAGAAAGACCCTTAAGCTACGATCAACTATGGCGGTGGAAGCTGAGAGCAACCATAACAGCGAAACAATGAATGGGACGGACTCTTGCAAGAACTGAGAAAACGGTCGGAGGCTTTGACCACTTTGTTCCCAAGGCCACCTATTTTAATGAGATATTATTTTTAGTAATAATTTTTACAACTATTTTAATTACTAATAAACAAAATTAAGAAATTCATTTATACTTTGTTTGGTATTTTGAAAATTTAACTAATTTTATAATAATGTCCCAGCACTAACTAGTAAGTAATAAAATTAAACTTCATGCACGGTGTAATGTTTAAATTATGGTGTCTCTAAAAATATTAAAAAAATATTTGTTTTCTTAAATTTATTACAAAGTAATAACTACAACTTTCTTTAAATATTTTTGTATATTTTAAAAATAAATTTACTTGGTTTTCTAAATATAATATGGAGAGTAATCAGAATATTTAGTAGCAGTAATCATAGCAACCTTTTTGGTTGGTAGTCATTAGTCAACGTGTGTTATACCTAATTGTAACAGAATTCACCTGTCTTTTTTTTTACCATATTTATTCTATAAATTTTCTTTTTCATATCAAAAAATTGTTGGTGATTTGGCAAAGAGGGGCAGATGAAGATTGTTGATCCGTAGAGAGAAGGTATTTGTAAATTTGTAATTGTGTGTGAGTGAGTGGTTACAGTTAACCAATCATCACAATGGCTTGAACTCTATTTTTGGGTAAATGATGTTGTGGCTGTTTCCGTTAGTATCCCGCGCGCAATTTCTGTTAGTGGTAGTTGGAAGTTGGAAAATGACACCACACTCACTTATATAACTCTCCTTAATTTTGGTAATAACCTCCTCCATTCTCTTTTCTTGCGTTCACTTCCGTTTAAAATTACCTATGCCAAATTAATGATATATTTTTATATGCAAATATAATATCTTTCGTCATGTAAATAATCTACTAAATGTACTTTTTACCAACAAGATAAAATAAACAATGATGGTAAAATTAAAATGTTAAAATCATTCATCAATTATTTCAAGTACCAATTTATACATCATATAAAGCATACTAAGTTGACCAACAGAGTCTAAATCGTGCTATAAAATTTAAGAGTTTTCGCATTAGATGTGTTTGAGCTTACCCTCTCCATCTTTTTTAAGATTAAAAACAATGAAAAAACCAAAAACATAATTATTATTACTTAATTTTAAAAGTGCAACCTTCGTTATTTTAATGGTTAAATTATAACAGAAAATTTATATTTAAAAAGTGTTACATCAATGGGTTTTTTTTTTGGGGATGATTTTATGAATATTAATAGCTAATGTACGACTAAAACGGTGCGTTGAACTTAAGCGAGTCTTCCTCGTGGGCTCGTCGCAGATCTGAATCTCCCTTCTCCCTAATTCGCACCAACTGCAACTGAATTTCGTCGTCTTCATCGAGGAAAACACGACGACCCAAGAGCCGAGAGGGCTAGTCCGAGTCTAATCCACAAAATGGTGCTGATATCGGCTGCACGGGATTATATCAATCGGATGTTGCAGGACATCTCTGGCATGAAGGTTCTCATCCTAGATTCTCAGACGGTACATTCTTGACTTAACAACAATATTGTAGAATTTTGAGGAAACCGATCAAATATCAAGAAATCGAATATATTTTTATCTTTTGTTGTTGTTCTTTGATATCCGGAATGCGAAGGGCTAAGCATGATTAAGTCAGATAGTTGTGATAGCTTGTTAGATCGCTTTTTGGCTCTGAATTATGAATGGTAAAGTATCACTTCCGGGATTTTGATAACCCATTTTCAAATTCCCATCATTTAGGCAAGTTATGTTTGTGATAGCTTAGCTACAATTTGCTTTCAACCAAATTATATGGTGTAATCATATAATTCTTTTTCTTTTTCGCGTTTGTTGTTAATCGTGAGTAAACTTTCATTAGAAGAAGGTTTGGATGTCCCATTGCGTCTGATCCTTCTAAGAACGCTGTGCTAGGAGATATTGTAGGTTTGAAAACCTCTGTGGCCTATTTTTGTTTCAAGGGAAACGAAAGAGGATGCTCCCCACCCTTCACAGTTATGAAAGTTTTCAGTTAGGTGAAGGAAGTGTGACTGCTTTACCAATAGTTGAGACCCAAACGGCAGATGTTTCAGCTTATATTCGTACTAATGTAATTTCCCTTACAGATGGCACATTGGCCTCGTCCAATCTCATGCTTATAATCTTGTTATACTTATAGAACAATTCGCCTTTGGTTCTATGTCCAATGCCTCAACCTGCCAAAAGCACTCAGTTTTACAATTTGTTTGCTTCAGTTTGTTGAGGAGGAAATCTGTGGTTATAATGTTGAGTACATATATTTCTCAAATTGATGCAGGTAAGTATTGTGAGTGTTGTCTATTCACAGTCAGAGCTTCTCCAGAAAGAAGTATTTTTGGTAGAGTTGGTGGATTCCATTTCAAAGTCAAAAGAATCAATGTCACATCTCAAGGCTGTTTACTTCCTTCGACCTACATCAGAGAACATCCAGCAACTGCGGTACCAGCTGGCTAGTCCTAGATTTGGAGAGCATCATCTATGTAAGGTTTTTTAATTTTTTTTTTTGGAATATCAAAAAGTTGTAGAGCAATCCTTCTATAGGAATTTAATCATAATTTTCCCAGGTTTTGTAGTAATATTCTCCCATTGATATGAAGACACTTTGTGAATCCATTCTGAAATTACAGTTTTCTCCAACATATTGAAGGACACTCAGATTCACATACTTGCTGATTCAGATGAACAGGAACTTGTCCAGCAAGTTCAGGTAACTGCTTATAGGTGTACCCTACTCTACTTTTTATTTTGTTAGGAAATTTTCTGCCTCACAAGTCTATGATGTGTTAGATGTTTTAAAAGATTTTTTGATGATAAATGCTTGGCTAATAGAACACAAAATTTTGTTATATTCACTGTCAGCTCTTTATCTGATAAATGACTCTACATACTATTGAGCCTGACACCCTTCTTTTTGTGGTTCAATCTCAGATGCTGGGGTTCATGTTGCATAATTAAATTCTAATTGTTGTCCTGATTATCCAGGAGTTCTATTCAGACTTTGTTGCCGTTGATCCTTACCATTTCACTTTGAATGTGCCTTCAAATTACATTTATATGCTCCCAGCAGTGGTAGATCCTTCAACATTACAGCGCTTCTGTGATCGAGTTGTTGATGGCATTGCAGCTGTTTTTCTGGCATTAAAACAAAGACCAGTAATTAGATATCAAAGGACATCTGACATTGCAAAAAGGATAGCACAGGAAGCAGCTGTGAGTAAAGTTTCTTCCATAACTATAAAGCTATGTTGTCTTACTCACTGACTTATTTATTTTTTACACATAATTAAAGATTTTGTGTACATAGTCAAGTAACTATATATATATTTTTAAGTGATGTGATTTTGGGTTTCTGCAATGATTTTGAGCTTTGGTATCTTCATGATTTTTATGATTCTAAATTATGCGGAGACAATTCCATGCATGCCTGCAAGCATTGTATATGCATCTATTTGCTTCTTTTGCTGGCAGTGCATGCATTATAACACATCATATTGTATCATGGTGATTGCACTGGCATATTTAATAATAACTAATATTCGTTATTGGGCTTGAAACAGAAGCTGATGTACAAACAAGAAAATGGTCTTTTTGATTTTAGGCGAAAGGATTTTTCTCCATTATTGTTGGTGATTGACAGGAGGGATGATCCCGTAACCCCATTGCTAAACCAATGGACGTATCAGGTATCTGTGGGTTTAATCTATTAGTCTAGACTTCTAGTGCTTACTGACAAACATATATCTGGTTAATCTAATAAGCTTTTATTCATATAAGTGATGCTTGTTTATGATATTATATATTTCAGGCAATGGTTCATGAATTGATAGGAATCCAAGATAACAAAGTGGACTTGAAATCCATTGGTAAATTTCCAAAGGATCAGGAGGTTGGGTACATTTCTTATACTGAGTTATTATTTTGGCATGTTGACATCTAAAATTTGTCCTCATTGAAAAGCAACTTTTGGCTATTACTTGTCACAGGAGGTTGTCCTGTCATCAGAACAAGACTCCTTTTTCAAGGCTAACATGTATGAGAATTTTGGGGATATAGGGATGAATATCAAGCGGTTGGTTGATGAGTTTCAGCAGGTGGCTAAAAGTAACCAGAACATCCAGACAGTAGGTTTGTATTTTGTGTTCTCTAATATTTCGGAGTAATGAAATATTTTTAACTGTTACAAGTGTACTAATTTACTTGTGCATGGTAGCATAGTTTATGATTCACGATTTTATGCTTTGTCTCTTTGCAGAGGACATGGCCAAATTTGTTGACAATTACCCTGAGTACAGAAAAATGCATGGGAATGTGTCAAAACATGTGACTTTGGTAACAGAAATGAGCAAGATAGTTGAAGAACGAAAACTTATGTTAGTTTCACAAACAGAACAGGAGTTGGCTTGCAATGGTGGGCAAGGGGCTGCTTTTGAGGTATATTTTCTGTAGTCTTAATTGTTGAAACCTTATCCCTTGCTTTTATTGAAACTTTAAACTTTCTTGGACAACCACTAGACGAAATCATGAGAGCATATGAGTTACTAGTATTGACTCCGATAATTCCACTCTAAGTTTGTTCTTTAATAACATATAATTTCTGACATATGAGCAAATATTATCTAATGAAATCCCCTCTGCCCCCAAACAACTTTGTATTCGGTTGAATTCTTATGCTAGAATCTTCAGTTATATTTGGCCATTTTCTTTTGTGCTCTGCACATGGGAATTTTAGGGTATTTCAGTGGACAAATCTAATGAAATCAGAGAAATCTTATATAGAAGTAGTAGATTTCATTTAGTGCTGATATCTTTTAGGGAGGATATGTTATCCTTTTTGTAATTACTCTGTTCTTTGACTTGATATTTTTCATGTTTTCTTATAAAGTTGATATGTCCGTAAGTCAAAAGGGTTATTGGGGCTTATCTTCATAAAGAATGATGAATTTAAATATTTTCATTGTTTAAGCCTTTAACTTTGAGGTCAAATAAATGGCTTAATCAGAACAAGCAATGAAGAATTTCTGTTTGGGTTTCCCTTATCTTCATCAAGTAATCTTTCAAATTTGTATATGGAAATAGTCGGGGTTTTGGAATCTGTATGCATGGAACCTTTAGGCTTTGTCTGGGAGTTTGAAGGCAGAGGAAAGGAAGGGCATAAAAGATTCCTTTCCTTTCCTTTACATGGATGCTTAGAAATAATGGATGGGGAAGGGAGGGATAGCACCCACTTGGAGGAACTACGAAAATGGAGGCTTGAGGGATTCGGTGTGGTACTTCATACTTGTTAACCCTTACTTTCCCTTTACTTTTTAAAGAATTCTCCTGAACAAGGGAGAGTTAGCAACCATTACTTTCCCTCCCCTCCTACTCCCAGTTCCCTAAATCCAAACATTGGGTTAGGGTTAGGGATATGTGGAACTAGAGTGCTGGATTTTATAAGGGACAAGAGAAGAGGCCCTAAGGCAAGAACTTTTATGAGTATGCTTCTTAAGTATAAGCCACAAACAATAATCTCAAAGAAGATGATATATGCACTTGACAATACTCTTTCCAATGGAAGGCCCTCTAAAATTAGAATTTTAAAGATTATATTCTTAGAAATTGCAGAACCTATACAAAAAAAGTTGGGTAGGGTTTTATAGTATTCCTGTACTGCTCCTGACTTATCCTTAGACTCATAATCTGCAAACCTGACCTTGCCTTTTTAATACCTCATATGCACTACGCATTAATTTTGTTGAATGGCCAAATTTGGTAATTTCAAATATTACTGCAGTTTAAATCTACCGTTGTTCATCATAAATGAGATCAACTACAAGGAATATAAAATCCGCAATGGTGGGGGTTGCAGTGTTGAGAATTGCAATAAAATATCACATTACTGGTATAAAGTTAGGACAAGGATCCAAGGCACATTGTAAGAGTTGATCTTTACTTTCACCTGTCCACTAACCCATGTTAACAGATTATATGGTATGTAAAGCAATTCAATGGGTTAGTCTCTTGTTCTTAGTTATATGTACTGATAGCATCTTTAAACTAATGACGGTAATGTAAGAGCGGGTGATGATTTCTGTTTCTTGTGTACTCTTTTCCAGGCAGTGACAAATCTATTAAACGATGAAAGCATATCAGATGTTGACCGGCTACGCTTGGTCATGTTGTATGCTTTGCGATATGAGAAAGACAGCCCTGTTCAATTAATGCAGCTTTTCAACAAACTGGCTTCCCGATCAGCCAAGTACAAACCTGGGGTAAATTAATCAAACTGTTGCCTTTCTGACTACTTTTATTTCTTGTTATGTTCTTTTATTTTTCTGGGTTTTTATGAACCTATATACTCTCGCTTGCATATTGGTCCTCAATCCATAGGGAATATTATTCAACTTTAAAATCTTAGACATGTGAATAATGAAGGTGATTTTGATCATAAAATAAAATAAAATAATGGGGAGACTATAGTTGGTTGCTTCACCTTCTCATATATTTTATTTTGGATTCAAGAGAGGAAAAGTTTACAGTTTTCTGAATTCTATCAAAGGGAGCACCATGTATGATGCTACTGTTTAGCGTGGCTACATTAGAAAGTCACTGATATTGATGATATCTTTATTGTGGTACAACAGCTTGTCCAGTTCCTTTTGAAGCAAGCAGGTGTTGAGAAGAGAACTGGTGATCTTTATGGAAATCGAGATCTACTGAATATTGCCCGTAACATGGCTCGTGGATTGAAGGTCTGCAAAGATCAGTTATAATCCGTATACCATCTAATTGATCATGTGAGACTCAAAAATTTTTCTTTTTGGCTTTTGCTGTAGGGCATTGAGAATGTTTACACTCAGCACCAGCCACTTCTGTTCCAAACCATGGAAAGCATTGTTAAAGGGCGGTTGAGAGACGTGGACTACCCACTTGTTGGGAATCACTTTCAACAGGGAAGGTTTGTTGCTATTAAATATATTTCATTTGCATCTTATTTGTGAATTTTTAGATGTCATGTCATTTCTGTCCAAATCCGTGATGTCACTACAATATTACATGATTTCTAAATAATGTGATATTTTTGTTCAAGTTACAATAATAATATCAAGGTTTTAACTCAAATGGGTGTAGAATATAAGTTTCACATGTAGTGATTCTTATAATAAATTGAATCAGCATGTTTTGGGTAGAACAGGCTAGAGTCGCTAGACCTTCGGGACATATTAGTGAAGCTGCACTCTGTCTTGACAACATGATATGTGAGCTTTTGTGGTGGCTTCACATACTTTTACTTGATGAGTGCAGACTTCTGTAGCACTTTTTGTATTATACTGCTGAGTTTACTTTGTAAATAGGACGGAGCCGCATTGAATCAATTGCTCTAATCTCTCAAATTGAAGACAAATACCAACCTTGTTCAGTCTGCCCAGACCTAAAGATTACCTTTATCTCTGCTGATCCCATAACTTAAGATATTGTAGTGGGAATAATATCACATAGTTTACCCCTTGTAGCTTTTGTATGTGCCCTCTACACCCTCCCATAATGGCATCTTTAAATATGTTTATCCAATATCAGTCGTGTGTTCTGTTAGCAGCAGCAAAAAGCAAATTATAAAATTGGGTTGACACTGATTCTTCATCCAATAATGCAATCATAGGAGTGATCTGATTTGTTTCACATGTGCTGCGTTTTAGCTAATTAGATTTGGACAAACGTACTTTGTTTGCTGTTATCAATACCTCCTATATTATTTTGCTAGCCATTTAAGAAATAACCTGAATTTTTTATTTATTTTTTGTTTGATGTCTGTTGAAGAACAAGAAATATCCTCACAGGTCATCAAGGAATGAGTCTGTTGTCCAATAAAAGGAATATATTACACAGCTAGTGCATGTCTGGTGAAATATTTCTGATATTTATTTATGATGATTATCATAGCAATGTGGAATAATCTTAGTTGTGTTGTTAATGATGCATCCATGAAAAGCAGGCCACAGGAAGTGGTCATCTTCATTGTTGGTGGGACAACATATGAGGAGTCACGCTCTGTTGCTCTACAAAATGCCAGCAACACTGGGATTCGTTTTATACTTGGTGGCTCTGCAGTTCTTAATTCCAAGAGGTATGCTTAAGTCATAAAGATAGTTTGGATTCCACAAGTGGAGTGTTCAGTTTCTAGTATTCCAATTGTGCTCTCAACTTGGCACACTGACATTTATATTAATTGTTGAATTAATATTGCCCAGCTTTGCTTATGTGTTGACTGCAAAACTTGGAAGTAGTCATACTTTGGATTTACTTGATCTTGAATTCTGCTTTGGCTTAAGGTGACATGATGGAGTTTATTTCTGTTAGCGGTTTATGCTTCAGTAGACTGGTTCTTGAGAAAAAACGAATCCTGATACAAGACTATTTCAGTTAATATTATAAATGGTTTCATGACCCTAGTTCAGGTGATAAAGTTTCTAGGGTTAGTGATGGGTTTTGTCTTACAGATTGATGGTTTGGACCTTTGATATGTTCGGTTTTTTTAAATAAATTGGTTGAGGGCACTTTAGTTAACTGCAAAAGCATATTCAACTTAATTACACTAGATCTGTTTTGGTTGGATTTGCAGGTTCCTTAGGGACTTGGAAGAAGCTCAAAGGGTAGCTCGTTCTAGCACCACTGGTGTTTGAAGTTTATCCTGCAACAATTTGCATCTTGAGGACATAGAGAAGTTTTAACAGCTTCACCCGTAGAATTTCTGTCTGGCATTTGCCATGTATTGAAAAAATTGCTAAAGGAGCTTGATGAGGGGTATCAGACTCGATCCACTGTTGCTTCAGAAGACAGTAAAAAATTAACCATCGACCACGATATATACTAGTTGGCACCTTGGACGTCAATGGGGTCTGAGATATTGAAAAATGAGAACTACAAGAACACGCTCCTTTGTTCTCGGGTGATTATAGACACAGTAGCATATAGGTACAAAGAAAGAAACCTTTTTATTTGACACTTACTGATAAGAGAACAATTGTATAATCATGGGATGAGTGTCCCAATTCTTTTCTATACTAACAGACGTATTCCTCTTGCAGATTTCCTGCTTCATATTTCTAAAAGTCAAGGCTGTGTTACTCTTAATTATGATTAATATTTTATGCAATGCGCGTCATGACGACATTTTGTAGCTGTCACTGTTAGGTAATGTCATGTGAGCTCAGTCTGTATAAAACTTTCCATCAAGGAAATGATGTTGATAGTCGAAGCTTCCCTTTCTTCTTCTCAACTGTATGGGATCCAGTTAAATTTTAATCGTTCAGATTAAGTTGAACGGCTAAGATTTTAAAAATTTTTTTTTTATTTTTTTGTATGACACATATATCGAAACAAAATTTTTTAAAAGGTTTTTTGAATAAATCTTGGCCGTCCAATTAATATTGGATAGTCAAGATTTATCAATTGAAAACCGTGCAGTCAGTCCACTTCCCTTCTTCGTCTTCTTTTGGGTCTACTCCGTGTGAGTTCATTTTGCCTTGAGTTGCCTGCTTGAATTGTTTGCTAAGGAGGACGAACAGCTTGCCGATCTTTGTTTTATTGAACTTGACAAGCTGCTTTCTTATTTTCTAAAGAACAAAATAAATCTCTCATAAAGAATAAAATAGAAAAAAAGGTACCTTTTCTTTGTACTTTCAGCCATCCAAATTATATATTTAATAGAATAATGTTTTTCATCCTTTAAGTTTAAGTTTAGTGTGAATTTTAATTTTGTTCTAATGTTTTATATGAGTCAATTAAGTCTTGCATCTTTCAAAAAAGTTTCAATGTTGTCTTAATTGAATTAGTAACACCGTTAAATTTTTTGACAGAATTATTTAACATGGCATGTCTTATGCCCGGTCAAAAAAATAAAAAAACTCTTTCCCTCTAATTTTCTCTCTCTTATCCTCTCGTTCTCCCTTTCATGTTTTCTTCTCACTTCTATATTGCTCCCTTCCAATGCCATAATCTGACAGCGCGAATCATTTTCATAGTAGAAATGAACACAATGTAATACACGAGGGAATAGAAAGCCAACTAGAAGCAAGAAACCAAAGAACCTAGACTTATTAACCAAACTGAAAGAGCAAACTAAGTTACTTCCTAGTCACCCTTGTCTACTAATTTCTCTTGATTGCTTACCCAATTTTGTAGCTACTACACTGACCAAACCCAACAACCCAACTTCCTCTCTTTTGCCGTGGGCATGGTCGATGGAAGAATAACCCGTTATTCTTAGTGCTCTGTTCTTTTTGTGTCTCGTTACTTCATCTCAATCAGATGAGTTTCAGTCACTTTTGAAGTTCCAAGTCCTCATTCCAAAGTTTAAATGCAAATATTTTCAGTTCCTAAACTCTATCCAATTTTGACTGTTTGCAGTTCTAATAAATTTGTTGCAGAAATCAATTTAGCCCAAAAACAACCAATGGATACTGTTTATTTTGGGCATTGACTTAGGAGATCTCACTCTGCAGCATAATCTTGAGCTTTTTGATAACCAATTGTTCGCTGAAATTTCAGTTAATATTGACAAGCTTAAGAAGCTATGGCAACTTGAGCTATATGACGACTTCTTGAGAGGTGGAAAGGCACCGTGCTTCAATATTGGTAGTGGGCCTTCATGGTTATGAGACTATAAAAGGTAATATTCATTCTATTAGTAATTATCATCTTTCGATCCATTTTACAATGATGTCACTATTGATGTCAAAGCAATATTTATTCTGTGGCATGTTCACTGTATAAGTTATATTTAATTAGCTTACGAGTCTGGTTGACTTCGATATTTCTAATAATTAACTTGAAGGTTTTTCATTTTGTTCATTTTTAAAAATAATTTCATAGCATTATTTACTTCTTCAAGTTTTGGCCTTAAAAGATAGTGGCCGTTTCTAAGCTACTCAACATTCCGTAAGGAGTGAGTAGCCCCCAGGCCCCAGTATAAAGAGTTTGTGAAGTTTAATAATAATAAAAAAAATACTATACTACTAACGCTACAATCGCTTGTCCTATGGATCTCACGGATAATGTGGGGCGCATCCCTTCTGAGGGGCGGTGAGCAGCACTATTTGGTCTTACCTAGCTTCTTTTGCAAATTAATATATCCTATATTTATGGGAAAGCCACGTAGAGGTATGAGCTTGTTCAACTGAGAAAATTTGCACCTCTTTTCACAAATTTTAAAATGGTGATGAAGTCTGTCTGGAGCTGCTTTTTACGATTCCCCTAAAAAAAAGCACCATCATCGGAGGAAAAAAAATTTGTTCCATTGTCTTTGTCTCTCGTAAAAATGAGAACAAAATTTTATCTTAAAGTGAACTCTCTAATATAGTATAATGAGTCCATTTTTGTGAGAATGGTCTTGCTGTGTCACCCTAACACTACACTTTTTCTCCTTACCGAATACCCACCATCTGTTGCTTCCAGTCCGAACCCCATAAATGACCATCATCTCCCTGCAGATGAAATCTTGATGGGACTAGAGAAACGCGTTCTTAGAAATCTGGATTCGTCTCATTTAGAGTAACAATTTGAGGTTTTTAAATCCAGGATTTGATATAAAAATACGTGCAAGTGGCATTAACTAGAAAACTAGTGTTATGATATATAAGTGTAGTGAAATTGAGTCCCTCTGAGATTGTGTGCTGAGACCCTGTCATTAGCATCGGCCAGTGGCAGCCAACTTACCTTATCATTAATGATTAATATTCCGTCACATCCCATTATTACTCTTTCTCACCAAACCCGTTAGGCCATTACCCACCCCAGAAACTAGCTAGTATCTACTCTCACTCTTTTGAATCTGTCTCGTCAAGGGAAGGAGCAGCTGCCACAACTTTTCATAAGGTCTTAACTCCACTCTCCCTAGCAACTTATGAGCTATAGCCTATAAGAAAACACATTCTGAAGATTATTTTCAAGTTTACAGAGAATTTATATACTAGAAATTGGTTTATTCGAGATTTGGATCCTCCTCTCAAAATAAAGAGGCTGGATTAGACGTCGAGAGGCTCCCACTGAGATTCTCTTTCCAGTTGCAGGCTCTGTTGTTATTAGAGTTGTGCAGCAGTGAATATAGCTGGTACGCATGCATGCATCACAGCTTACCTTACCCCATCCATCATCATTATTATCCTTATCTTTATCCATCTTATTACAATCACAAGGTTGTCCCTACAGTTATATTCTAATCGTCTAAATCTTACTGGCCTGCCCTAATCTTCTATGTTTCTTAAAAAGATAACGGTGAGATAAAAAAATATGGAAGTTCATAAAACTGATTTTTTTTAGATAAACTCAGTTTATAAAATTTTTAAAAAATTATTAATGAGTATGGAGTACTTTATTTTTAGTGTTTTTTGGTACCAAAACTTATAATTAATATCAAAATACGTGTAAAAGTACATGATACCTTTGACACTAAATAAATTTAGAAGTCATGAAATAGGTATTTCAAATGACATTCCATTATAATTATCCCTAAAATTTCATTATTTTAAAAGTGTCAAATTCAATAATTTTTATAAGAACATAAAATTTTTAATATAATACTAATATGAAAAATTAAATTTAAAATTTTATAAATTCTTTAAATTCTTTATTATCATTAACTTAGTATAATTAAAAATATTTATTAAGCCTTTTTACTTTTTATACAAACTAAAAAACATAAATAACTATGGTTTTCTTAAAATATTTCTCAAACATATATTTATATGAAAGTTTATAATTAATTATATATGGATATTATATAATGCCCTTTTATGGCCTTGTACCATCACGAATAGATAGTATTGTCAAGGTTGAAACTTTCCAAAATATATTGACAATGCTCTATTTCCTTATACTTTTCCCAAGAACAACTGTTTTAGGCCAAACAAGAAGAAAAAAAAATGATTCCATGGGACACCTAACTAATTAGAAGAGTACTGTGAGAGACCCAGAATTACTCACTTCCTTCAATCTTTAGTGGCCCAGAAGTTGACATTCTTGTCCTCCTTGTCACTGCTTCAAGTATTGTGGAATTTGTTACCTTACATCATAGGAAGACGCAAATGGCGATAACTGGCTGATAAAGAGGGAGAAATTTCTTGACATCCCAGCATGAGAGTGTCAACACATAATGTTTAAATGAGCCTTTTAGTTATTTGAAAAAAAATATTAATTTAAAAAATAGATATTTAATTATTTAGTATTTAAATGTAATTATGTAAAAATAATTTTAGTAAAAAAAATAAATTTATAATATTTAAATATAAAAATAAAGAAATATTTTTTTATAAATAAAATTATTAAAAATGATATGTAAAAATATTTTTTATATTGTATTTAAATTTTAAAAAATTAATTTTTTGTTAAAATTAAATTTAAAATTATAAAAAATATTATTTTTATTTTTATAAATATAAGTTTTATTAAAAATATAAAAAATAGATAAATTTCTACATAAAATAAACATAAATAAAAATATATTAATACTATAAAAAAAGTTTGACAATAAAATTTTTTTAATTAAAATTTAAAAAAATAACATATAAAAATAGTTATTTTTTAATTTTTTATAACACTTATTTTAAACAACAAAAAGCTCCTTTCCTATGGGAAAAGGAGCATCGGGCACATAAACTAATATAACATAATTAATTAAAAGGAAAACGATTGAGAATAAAAGAACAGAGAGACAATTACTGAAGTTAATACATATATTTAGAAGATCATCAAAACTCAAAGGTCTGTCTCAACAAAATCGACCCCCCAGGCCACAGAATATTACGGGAGAAAATTAAAGGGTCTCACTTAATTACTAAATGTAAGTAGATACTTGTTCAGAAGGCCAATAAGACTCAAAATTGGAGCACTCAGATGCTTGTTTGGAGATGATCTATTCACTTCTGCCCATCCCTAACTCTAAATTGGCTGTGAAGGAGATCTTCTTGCAGTCTTTGGAGAGCCACTTGGATTGCATGTAAGTGGCTTTTCTCCATGGAGGAATGTGAAGGCCTTTCTCTTTCAGTGATTTTTTAGCAGCTGAACAAAGCAGAGAGATTATCTTGGTCAGTTTTGCTTCAGTCCCAACGAAGATACAAGGAAGGATGTCAGTAAGCTCTTTGTAGGCTCTCGTCGGTTTTGCCAGCTCAAACTGAGACCTGAAGTCCATATCTACAATTAGCCTTGTTGGTTTGCCACCATTCTTGTCCCTCGTGATCATCACGTCAATATATTCATAATCACCTGTAAAGTGAAATACTAAATGAAGAAAAGCCAAACGAATCAGATTATTGGACAATATGGTTATATACAAGAAATTAAGAAAAGCACCAGAGCAGAGATCAGAAGACCTTTAGGACGATCAAAAGTGGACAGCCAGGAAGTTTTACAAAGAGAGGCTTCATAGCCATCCATTCTCAGTTTCATCACCACCAGCTTCTTCAAATTGGTTGTACCTTGGTCTGCATACTTCAAGATCTGTTGTAGAACTTCAACTTCAATATGTGTGGCTTCCCATAGTATTTCCTAGAGATTTAAACGTAGAAGACATTCAAAAAACAGAGTCCCGAGAGAGTAATTTTAGAACAATATGGGTACTGGGACACCGAAAGATGATGAGGTTGACTACGTCAACGATATATCCGAAGAAGGAGAAAAGGATAAGAAAGACAGAAACCTGCAAAGTGAGGCATCCGGGTTTATGATTTTCAGAGAGGGCGTTGGAAGTTGCTACTAATTCTGATTCTGATTCTGATTCAATGAAATCTCCAACCATTTGAACCAGCTGTTCCTCTGTAAGGCTACCCATTCTCTACAGTTTCTCCCTTAACATTGACCCAAAATAGAGCTATCAATTAATATACAGAGCACTGTTGCTTGATGCTGTTGTTTTTTTTTTTCTTTTTTTATTTTAAATTTTGACAAAGAACCATGCTCATGCATTGAGAATTTGGAAAAGGATATTTTATATATTCAAACTTCTAAAACTGAAGCTATGATAAGATGATAACATAATACCCCATACATGTTCTCATTTATAAAAAAGAAGATAAGTGATTGACTTGGACTTAGGTGCAGGAGCTTTTGATAGATTCGAATATGACAAAATGTCCATTCATATAATGTAAAAAATGTTAAGAGAAAAATAAAGTTGCCCTATATCAATCAAATAAATAAATGAAGTTGCCGTATACAATGGTTCAGCAATTAAATATTATATATATGTTGTTAAAATTGAAATTTTTTAATATATTAACCTATAAAAAATTGCAATAAATAATTAATAAGCATGACTAGTTATCTAAATATTTCACTCTTAAACAATTACATAATAATTATCCATAACACTCTAACTTTTTCACAGCATTATAAATAGTTATTCAAACTAAAATAAAAATGTATTAAAATGCACGGAAGTGTCAATCCACTAACTATAAAAACTTCATATTTACTGATTATTTTAATATACGAATTTTGATAGTCAATATATTTTTTTAAAAAATAAGCTCTTAAATTTATAATAAAATTTAGTTTTTAATAAAATGTGATTAAATTTTTTTAAAAGATAATTAAATTTTCAAATTAAAAAAAACAGTTTTTAGAATGTTGTCCTAAGAAAAATAATTTGTAGAATATTAAAATTCATGAAAATTAATATTTTAAAAAATTGGTTTGGAATGTAAACTTGTTTACTTGGCATACCAAACACCACAGTTTCTTTGTTGGCCTTTTGTTACCTACGGTCCATTGACTATTATGCTTTTTGTTTTGAAAGTGAAATGATGTACTTAATTTCATCTCTATCTCTTGCTCTTTCTTTAATCTTCAAATGGGTCTCAACTCGTAAGTTCTTTGAAACATCCTACTCACGCCAAGTAGTGAGGCTTTGGTAAGTCTAAATGGCTAATGAAGCTCATATTCCTAACAAAAAAAGAAAGAAAGTTGGGCCTGTGTGCTGAGTTTAGGAAAAGGGTGTGAGAAGATGAAGACGAAGACGAAGACGGAAGACACTGAAGGCCGTGATTAGTGCGGAGGGTTTGAATTTGTGGCTCGGTTTCAAAATTCCTAATGATGCAATTAGATTATCTTATATGATTTCCCGTGGTAATAATTAATTAGGATCACCTCAAAATCTTTCCCTTTTTTCCAAAGATTTTTTGTATCATTTGTAGTGAGGGTCAACTATGTGCTACTCCAGTCCTATATATATCTTGTCCCAATTCCCAAAACTCAAACCCGCTTCAGAAAAGAGAAAACATACGCCATAACTAGTTCCTGCTCTCACATCACAATGTTTTCTTCAGAAAAGAGAAAACCATACACAGTTTTTTTTTTTTTTTTTAAATGAAAGCTTCTATATTTCCTCCCCCTTTTTGTTTTGATAATCTCATTTTATTCATGTATTGTACTAAAACATTTACATTTCGATTTTAGGGATAATTTACAATTTGGTTGTAAAGGAAGGGATGATTTACATTTCAGGCAAAGTAGACCCACAGAATATTTTAAGAAAGATAGCCAAATAAAGACTGAGGATCAAAATATCTATGGCAATAATCACTTAGTGGATGAAACACCACATGTTCCTTATGGAGGAATACCTATGCCCCCATGCCCTTATGGCCGGAGGCAGCCATATCACGACCCCTACCATCCTTATGAACCTCTTCCTCTTCCTCCTTCGCTGCCGCCCCCACCATCGCCTCGTTACCTTCTGCAGCACCCTTACCACTATTGATTCTGTAACCACATGCATGATAAACCCAAGGCAATCACTATTGGTGCTGAGGTCGCATTACGCTTGTTTTAGATAATGCTAATGTGCCTTATACAGCCTTAAAAGTGATTCTATTGTTTTAGTTTGTACTCAAGGATTAATTGCTTGTTGCGAATATGGACCATGTTTTACGATGTTTTTTAGTTTTCAATTGATTCAAAAGCTGTAGTTCTTTTCACTGCTACATAATATATATATACACGCAAGTCCTGTAAATTACTACATTATGTTCTTGATTGCAATCCATGGAGATGAATAATAGTATCCTTAATTTGGGCAAAAGATTGAGGAACACTTAAGATGAATATGAGACACAAAATTACCCTCATTTATATTAACAACTAGGCTTTAATAGGCAACGTGGTTGAAAAAAGACTTTGCTATAGAAAGTATTAACGTTCATAAACTCTATTCAAAACTAAAAAGGAAAATAATAAATCTATTCAAAATGGGTGATTTGACATAAAAATGGATAAAATGTTCCATTCTGTCCTTTTTTCTTTTAATTTTATTTTTGACACTGATCAAGATGAATTAATTAGCTAGCTATATGTTAAAATGGAAAGACAATCAATGCGAATTTTTAATAGTTTGATTTCTCTGAATTATGAATGGTAAAGTATACACTTTCGGGATTTTGATAAGTGATAACCCATTTTCAAATTCCCATCGTTCAGGCAAGATATTTTTGTGATAGCTCAGCTAACTTGCTTTCAACCTCATTCTATGGTCTAATCATATAATTCTTTTTCTTTTTCGCATTTGTTGTTAATCGTGAGCAACCTTTCATTAGAATGCAGTGCTAGAAGATATTATTACGTCATACAATTTTATTATAATAAAATATAGCTTTTATAACTGAATAATTTTTTATAAAAAATAAACTAAATATTATTTACAATTTTAATTTTTATAAAACACTAAATAAAAATTTAGTATTTTATAAACATTCATTATTTCCTTGGGAACAGGCAGCACCCGCAGGCCGCAGCACTCTACATTCGGCGAACCACTGGAAATATGTAAACCTAGTGGGGATAAAATTCTGGCATTTACATTTAGGCAATTATTTGAAGAATCAAAGTCAAACACAATGGGTTTTAAATTTCAAACATATAACTCAATTATACTTTTCTTTGTTGATTTTTTTTTCGGGGTATTCTAAAATGTGAGTATTGTTATTCAGGATGATTTTTTTTAATATTTAATTTTTTATTTAAAAAAATAAATGAAAAGAATTATTTTTATTGATTTATTTTTAAATATTCTTGATATAAAACCATTTTTAATTTTAATTTTAATTTTTTAAATTTTTTTATAAATTTTATAAATTATTTTTTAAAATAAAAATTAGAGACCATTGTTATGAGGATTCTATATTCTAGAGTATGATTTTTATTTTTAATTATTTAATTATTGCTATATTTTTTATTTTAAGAAATAAATTTAAATAATTTAAGAAATATATAAAAAAAGTCTAAAGATTTTTTTGTGTGTCTTTCTACTTTATTTTTAAATTAATTTTTAATAGTTATGTTAAGAATTTTTAAAATTTTTAAAATTCTTTAATCTTTTTTTTTTAAAATAAAAAATATAAAAAATTTTAAAAATAAAATTCTATTCTAGAGTATAAATACTTAGGTTTAAAAAATTCTACGTTTTATAAAAACTTATATATATATATATATATATATATATCGATAAGGAAGAGAAGCAGAGAGAGCAATATAAACAGAGTTTTATAACTAAAGCGGAAGATTACAATTGTAGGAGATAATAACTGTAAAGATTATAAACTTACAAAGAGGCTTCGCACAAAGACTTCCAAAGATTTAAGAGAAATTTAGAAGTGGGAATGTAAGCGAAT
>JASKGM010000007.1:10283562-10297127 GCA_034509205.1 Ceratonia siliqua
GGAAACTCATCCATCTCGATTTTCCAGTGAAAAAACTCAAGCAGGTTCGAGCTCTCTCTTTTTAATTTTCTTTCAATGGTATCCGCTAGGCGTTGTAATGTTTATTTCGTTTCGATTGCAGTGAGTTGAGTTTGTTTCGGCTCCTAGGAACTTCTTTTCCCTTTCTATGTAGTCTAGGGTTTCCGCGTTCCTTTTCCCTCTGAATTTACCTTACTGGAATTGCGCAGGCTATGACGAATGCGTGTTGTTTGACTGACTATCGTGGGTGGTTATTCGTTTAGATTTCTTAATGAACTAAGGTTTTATTGAAAATCAATGGTTTATTGTGTTGTAGAAGTTGTTCAAACTCTTTGGTGTCGGCTGAGAGCATTTTGACGACGAAAATGTGAAAACAAGGTTTGATTGTTGTTTTTTATTTTGGGGTGAGGTGACACAGAGCAAGTAAATTGAGTTACCTGACTGTCTCCCCGCACACGTTAGAACCTTCCTTTCAGTCTCCCTTGGACTTGTCAAAATCCGAAAAATTTGTTAAACTGCCATACTGATGCTACCAACGCAATGCAGGGGATTATTTATGCTCTAATTTGCTGTTTTATTTCATAGTATATTTAACTACCAACAAATTATAAGGTGGGGTATGGCGAGAGAAAATAATTGACATTAAATATTGATGTTAATGTTGCTGATTTTTAAGTACTCTCATTATTCTATTTCATTTTTCTGTTATTTTTAATGATTTGCTGAAGTCTCTACTTCACAATATTACTTATGTCCTAACCTGTATTTAATATCTGTTATGATAAGACTATGTTACTGACAATTTAATTTGGTTGCATTGGAAATAGGAGAGACAGAGTAAGGGATGAATTATAAATTTATAATGAGGTTGCAGTCGTAGAAAAAGAACTATTATGACCCTCCAATTTGTTCCTGTAGACAAAATTTGACTTTTTACCATCAATTCACAATCTTATCAAGTGAAGAGTTAGTGTGAAGTAGGAATTATTGTTTCCAAAATCCAAACAACTTTGTTTATGGTAGTGACTAGTGTTGTCTTCTGATATTCTCAGTAGCTGTGACTGTGACGACTGATACTTAAGAAAGTAGTACACAGGTTGTCCAACACGTGTTGGACCTGGACATCCGCATTCTGTATGTCACTTTGAAATCTTTACACATCACTTCTGCTTCTAATATCTAAATAAAAAACATTAAATTTCACTATCACTTTTTCGACAAATTAAAACACGTCTATGTCATCTTGTATTCATGCTTCATACTTCCTAGCATAGCAGCAATGCTGCATTGGGATGTAAGAAAGGTAATTAATGTAACCATTTCCTAAGTGCCATTTGGACATTTAGATATGAGATTAAGTAAGAATATTATACCTATATCTTGTAGCTAAATAATTTACAAGTGAAAAGAGTTTATTATTATGTCTTTCATGCTATCTTTATTTTTACTTTCCTTCCCCTAGGATAAGATGGAGAAGTTGTAAGATGATGATGTGTCTAATCTGTTATCCCAAACTCCCCCCTCCCCAAAACCAAAATAATACATATAGAGATAAAGAAGATTGTTGCCATTGGGCAGTATTGGTAATTCTAATTGTGTCTGAGATCATGTATAATTGTGTATAGCCGAGGACCTGAGGTAGTTGATAAGGTGGCTACCAACTAATACTTACTATAGTAACTATTGAAGGTGATGTTGGGTAGCACATTTCCTTGGTTGTTTGATTCTTCTATAGTATTTGGTTCTTGTCCCTGAGGGATCACTTTTTCAGATTTTCAAGCTTAGTGGATCACATGGTTCACTTGTTACTATAGTTGGTATACTTTTGGACTACTTTGACGCAATGTTTGTAACATTTAGAAGCTCTGATAATTTTATATGCATGATAAACATGACAAGCCAACTCTGAGTTATATGGTGGTTGAACTTCTTTTCTCATCGAACTCTGCTGCTGTACATATACTGGTTTAGAGTGTTGGATTTCTTGATATGTAGTGATGCTTCAAAATTTGGTTGTTTTTGGTGCCAAGACTTATAATGAAGCGTGAAGTTGGAGTATTTCTTGTAGTTTATCTCTCAGGGATTTATCAGTACTAAAGTTTCTGTTAATGTATATACTTACTGATTGAACTATCAGTACTTGGCTTGAAGGATACCACTTGGAGCTTTCCTATGTGTTGCCATTTCTTTTTACTATTTTTTAATTAATGAATCTGATTGTCAATGCAGTATTGTTGTCTGATCTCATGGTGGATTTTCTTTAAGCATCAAAAGCAAACATCCTTGTCTACCGTCGATGGAATTTGTTCTTCATGGTGCATGTTATATTTGAGGAATTGCTGTGAAGGGTGGTTTTCCTCTGTCTATACCTTACAGGGTTGACCAATTGCCATACAGTCAAGACAGAAGAAAAGACCATTTGTTACCAGCAATAATAAGTTTCTAACACATGGATTTGATAGGAGCTCTATGTTCTTCCATATTTCTTCTGACATTCGTTGAGTCCACAAGCAGATCAGGGAATACGGGGCCCCTAAACCTAGGTGTAGAGTCTGCAGGAACCTTCAGCTGGACAATCTTCAGTTCAAGTATATTTGTGCTTGTTGCTCTTGTTCTCTCCATGTATCTGATTTTCGAGCACCTATCTGCCTATAATCAGCCAGAGGTTCAGTCTTATGTTCTTTTACTTTTGGGTCATGTTTCCTCTTCTTCTCTTTATGCATTTCACTACAATTGTTCGGTTTTCTTTGACTTGGCTATGTCACCTCGATATTTTCTTTTCCTTCATATATATGTTTTTCTTTATTCAGGAGCAGAAGTTTTTGATCGGTCTCATTTTAATGGTTCCTGTTTATGCACTGGAATCGGTAAGAGACACTAATAAAATATTATTTGTTTTCTTTACTGGGTTTGTTAAATTCATCTTTATATTTAACTGATTTTTCTGTAAACTTTTAATGAAGATCCATTTTTGCTGTATGTTCTATGCAATCTAAATAGTTTTCAGGTTGCAACTCTATTGATTATGGACCAACCTTATGTTGTGGAGTATGGGGGAACTTGCCATTTAGTGCATGGATGTTGTTTGGTTAGGTATTTTGCTTCAGGAACATGTGTTATTGCTGTTCACTTAATGGCCTATTTGTGCATTGTGGATATTAAAGAGTTTATATATCATTTTCTATCACCGTTGGACTATAATGCTTCACTTTTTACTTCTTTACATGCATCTTCATGTTTGGGAATTGATTATTTTCGGCATGTTCCATCACCAGATGTGATCTTTCTGACATCTAATTGATACTTTAATGAAGTGCTTCCTTTTATGATAAAATTCCCACAGGTTTTGTTCTTGTTTGGTTGATAATACATTTTAATAAAGCTTGGCTTGATTTTCAGGCGAGAACCATTCGTAGTGAGCTTGGTGTACTACATAAAAAATCCAGCTTTATGAATTTTTATCCTTTTTTTATATTTCCTGTTTCTTTTTTGATAAAGAGTAATAGTACATTGTCAAGTTCTGATGTTTTATGATGCAGTTTTTGTCACTATTTGATTCCAGTGCTGCATTCAACTGTGAAGTTATCCGAGACTGCTATGAGGCATTTGCATTATATTGCTTTGAGAGATATTTAATAGCTTGCTTAGGTATGTCAAACGGATTGTATACTCATATAATTTTCATTAGTTGTAGCTGTTGCTCATATATATGTATATTTTCTGGAAATGCAAAAATGGTGAGGTATTTTAAGAAAATTTCCTCCCTTCTCTTTTACTCATCTGTCAAGTCTCTCAAAATCTATGAAACCTTACGAATGTTAGAGGCCTGAATGTTATAACTATAAGAGGATGCCATACATGTCCTGCTAATTTATTTTTAGGTTGAATTGCATTGTGATTGACACGCTCTTTATACTTAATTCTTTATGCTCATAGGTGGTGAGGACAAAACAATTCAATTTATGGAAAGTATGAGCCGAACGGAATACAGCTCTCCTCTTTTGAAAGAAGCATATTCATATGAAGTTGTAGAGCATCCATTTCCCTTGAACTGTCTCTTAAAAGATTGGTATCTTGGTCCTGACTTCTATAATGCTGTGAAAATTGGCATTGTACAATATGTATGTGTGATTTTGGTAAACTGAGATTTTGTTAACCCCCCCTTCCCCTGGAAAGGAAATTCCCTGTCTTTCTTATTGATTACTAAAACCTGCATTCCAGATGATAGTGAAACTGATATGTGCTTTGCTGGCAATGATCCTCCAGTCTTTTGGGGTTTATGGAGAGGGGAAGTTTGAATGGAAATTTGGGTAAGTTACTATACTGGTTTGTGTCTTGACTCTTTATCTTGTTTGCTTGTGTTATGTATAGCATAAAACACATCATTTCAATTCTCAAATACAAATGTTGTTGTCCAATGTAGATAAAATTCCATGCTTTCTTCGGAATACCAATTTGTAAAGAGAATATTAATTACTATTTCTATTTTTTCTTTTTGGGAGGGGGAGGGCTGTTTTTCATTAGCATCGATTCAGGCTGACTCTTATTTGCTTGCAGGTATCCCTACTTGGCTGTTGTTCTTAATTTTAGTCAAACATGGGCCCTATACTGCCTTGTACAGTTCTATTCTGTTACTAAAGATAAGTTGGAGCCAATCAAACCTTTGGCAAAGTTTCTAACTTTTAAGTCAATTGTCTTCCTGACATGGTGGCAAGGGGTGGCTATTGCATTTCTTTTTTCAGTGGGAGCATTTAAAGGTTCATTGGCTAAGGAGCTGAAAACACGTATACAAGACTACATCATCTGTATAGAGGTAAGCCATTTTTGCTCTCCACAATTTTGATTCTCGTGTCTAATACTGCATTATTAAATCCTTTAGATTTTTAGAAGTACTAATATATTCTATTCTATTTCATTAATCCACACATGATTGTGTTTTGAAAAATTTCAGACCTTAATTAGCATCATGTGTGATCTATGAATGGAAGCCTTTAATGAACCATAAACTGTTAAAAACTGTATAAGCAATATAATATGTAAGGAAAAATTTATTCTTTTGGTTATTGACCTCCTTACCTGCTGTTGCGTATTTTGTTTCTTATTACTTCAACTCTTAGCCTTCATTTTTACAATTTGCGTTACCTCTCAAAAATGTCTTTATTGGATGCTGGCAAAACACTTTGCCATGAGCCTGGATCGGTAGTAGGGCAATTAAATTAGAGCTTGCACTGCCCTTGTGGGTACACTTTGTTCCCTGGTTTCTAGATTTATCCCTGGTACTGAATGTCCTTGGATCAGGCGCGTGCATAGATTGAAGACTTGATTTCAAAGGATTTCTGTAGCACATGATACATCATACTGGCACCTGGGACTATATTAGGCTCTGCTCTATCTTCTGAAACCTTTTTTGAGATCAGTAACTGCTTTGCTTTAGAACTGAGACAGGGACTTATTTTGGTTACTTAAGGCTGTGGTCAGCTGATCTATGTACATTAGTATGTTAATGTCATTATTTTTACTTTTTAGCATGTTGTTTGATGCTCTTGTTTGCGCTAAATTTCTGAGTCATTCACTTGAAAGTTTTTAATTAATCCTGAAGCTCTGGGATGGCCTTATTTTTTTAATTTAAATTTAGATTTAAATTTGTTAACAGATGGGCGTAGCTGCTATTGTGCACCTTTACGTATTCCCTGCAGTACCTTACAAAAGGGGCGAGAGGTGTGTCCGTAATGTAGCTGTCATGGCTGACTATGCATCACTAGGATCACCTCCTGACCCTGAGGAGGTTCGAGACTCTGAACGCTCAACTAGAATGCAGCTGGGTCGACATGATGAGAGAGAGAAGCGTATGAAATTTACTCATAGTGTTCGTGATGTGGTAGTTGGAAGTGGTGAAATTGTGAGATATGAAACACTTGAAACCTTTTGAGTATTATCATAATTATTTCTGTCAACTCATTTGGGCTGTTTCTGTTGTCTTTTATATTCCAGATTGTTGACGACATGAAATATACAGTTTCACATGTGGTAGAACCAGTTGAAAGGGGTATTGCAAAGATAAACGAAACCTTCCATCAGATATCAGAAAACGTGAAACGCCATGAGGAGCGGAGGAGAAGTACCAAGGATGATAGTTATATTGTACCCTTGCGTTCATGGAGAACAGAATTTGCTGGGGTTCATGATAGTCTAGTGGAAGGGAGTATCAGTGATAGTGGTTTGCCCACTGGAAAGAGACAGCACCTCCAATCCAAAGCGTCAGCTTCTGGGCTTAGAAGATAGTGTTTACAGTTCAACCATAGTTATGCATATATAAGATTGAAATGACAAATCGAAAAGGATCTTGACGTGAAACTTTTAACCACGCCAACATGATTTGGTGATTTTTTTAAGAAAATATAAATATCTCACGCCTGCTAACAAAAGAGGTATCGACATATGGATCCAAGTTGTGGGGGGCTCGAAACGGTTCCCAAATTAGCATCAAGTCTGAGGATGATGGATTTTGTGTGATGTTTGGGCCACCCCATGTGTTAACCTTTTGTAAATTGTTTTTATCATGGAAGGAATGAATATTGAATATACAGGTGTCTTGACCCATAAAACAGTTGAAATTATGGGGAATGAAAAAGTAATGATTTATTATTTTTTCTTACATTATTCTTGAATTTTTTTTAATATTTATTGTTTAATATTATTATTTTATAATATATTAATAATTAAAAGTGAGATATAAAAAAAATAATGAAACCCTGCTAATCTAGAGCGAAGACTATCAGATTGGGACACAACACAATACAGAAGATACAGCTCCGCATAAACAAACCAGAACCGGAGCTTCTATCGTGAAGTCTGGACTAGAACAAATATTTTTCTTCTCTCTATTATTTAATTTGAAATTGGAGTATGATTTCAATTGAGGCCCTGAGTTTAATTTCTTACATACTAAAAAATAAACTCATAAGAAAATTATTTATATGAATAAATTGAATTTATTTTGATAAAATTTTCATGTATCAAATTCAAACTAAATGAAAAAATAAGCCTATTTTTTAAATTGAGTTCATGTTTTAAAAATCCTAAATAAAAATGAATATTCATGCTAATGTTCAAATAATAAAAACTTTGCTTAATTTTTCGAGTAATGTTCTTTCTCACAACATGTTTATGTGTAAGTTACTTATTTTATATTGTATTTTTTTATATGTCGCATCATTACCATTTCTTTATACATGAGCACTTGTAAGATTTGGAAGAAGACACTTTGTGAAACAAGTTATAGTATAAATATTTTACAATATTTTTTTTAAAAAAACAATATTTTAAGTATACTATTTATATAAGTGAGTCTTGAAGATGATTCAATTTTGTGATCGGCTTTATGAATGCTTACTTGTTGGTTGGTACAGTGTTACAGAAAAATAATAATAAAAGAACTCTGTACAATCACGATCCATTCAAGAACTGAATTTCATAATAACTTCAAATAAAATTTACATTTGATTAAAATTAAAAATAATATTTTTTATATTTTGAATTAATAAAATGTTTAAAACTTAACTAAAATGTCCAAAATAAATATTTCAAACAACTTTTCGTCCAAACAATATTAATTGCAAAGTATTTTTAAATACGTTCTTTTTAGTAATTTAACAAATTTTTGTTTTTAAAAGACAGAGCAAACACCAATAATATTAATAAAACACTTTTTAAATGACGGGCTAAACAATAAATCCCTTCTTTGTTATAGTACTTTTTTACGAAACCAATTTTTGAAAAAGCAATTTTTGGAAAATTAAAAATTTCACATCAAGACCAAACAAGTACTTAGAAATTGATAACTATTATCATTATTTATTTTAAAGTAGACTTTTTTATTAATTTTTAAAATATCATATTTCATAATCATATTTTATGATATTTTGTCTAAGTTATTCTAAAATTATTTAATATATAAAATTTTTATGATATATTATTATAAAATATATTACTTTTAAAAAGAAAATTATTCATTGGTGTGAAATGAAATTTCAAATTCTTACATAATGCTCATGATTCATATCCTGTTTATTTCTTTTATCTTTATAAAAAAAATTATTCAATTATAAAAAAATTATTATGTATAATAATTATTTTTATTAAAAAATCAACAATGCGTGACATCATCTAAAAATTTGATACTTATAAAATATTATATAAAAATTTGATACCCAATAAACATTAAAGAATAATTTTTCTTAAAATGTTGAATAAAATATTAAAATTATCTCTTGATTTTATTTGAAATGAAATTACGTGGTTAGATACCGATAAAGGAGATGTAGGCCTCGTGATTTGATTGTCATGTACCGTGGATTTTGGATATTCTTTGCAACGGCATGGGCTTGGTTTACGGACCGGCTTCCAAGAGTTATCCCGTTCCCGGGTCATTTCTCATCACACGGGCACGGGCGTGGGCGTAGGAGTAGGCGTTGGCGCATGGCTAATGTGCCATTGGAAATAAGAGAAGCTAATGGGGGGTAAAAGTGTCAACAAGCTTTCAGAAGGAAATTAGGGCTTTTGACTGACCATCTTGAGCCTCCCCTCCCCTATATAATAATCGTCGTGCCCATCTCCACCTCCGTCCTCTCCGCCATTATTTTCAGATCGGTCGATTCCATTCCTCCTTTCCTCTTTCTTTGTGCATTTTGATTCATGTCCTGTCTTATATTGTATCTTGTGGGCTGTGATGAGTAATCGAGATAGTCATGCACCACTCTGATGATTTCTTTCAGTCAGTGCTGATAAATTTCTCATACCCATTCAATCTGAGCCCTATTTCTTCTCATCTCTGGATTTTTTCTTTACTGACTCAGTGAAACAATTTTTTCTTAACTGAAATTCCAATAGAAAGGAGGAACCAGGTGATGGGGGTACATGTGACCCCAACCATGATGCGGACCGTACAGCTCTTGTAGCTTTTGGGGATAAAACTCTGGTTTCTGATGGTTCCTTCTTCTTCCATAAAGTTTTAAAGCTTATATTCACATTTTGGTAATCAATTGATCATTTTGCATTGCATTATTGCATGCGTTTTCCGTATAAATTTCTTGATTTGTTGTCTTTTATGTGCAAGGGAAAATCGGAGGATGGTAAGAATGATATATTGATATCTGATAGTAGACAAGTTTATACTTTAAAGGATATGCTTCAATGCTTCATCGTAGAGACTACCTCACATGGTATTCAGAATTTTACCAAAGCCTCTGGAAAAAATGTTATTATTGATTTCGCTGAATTTAAGATTGTAACACGAACCTAGCAGTCGGTATTAACAGAATAATGTAAATACACCTACTTATACTACACGCCTTTTCATCTATTAGATATGCATTTCATGCAAGGTATGGCCTGCGGGACTTTTGCCTGAACAGCAGGTGTGACTCTTGCAGAGAAATTGAGAAATGGAAGATTCCTACAAAGGGGATATCCTCGAGTACAGATCTTTAGATACAGAGAAATATACTTTCACCTTAAATGATAGCATTACTAACAATATCATAAAGCTTCCTAATGTTTTAAATTAATGTGTACCTAAGTAAGCTTGATGGTGACTGTTTACAGAACGTCACTTTATGGGAAGAAATAGGTCTTTTAACCCAGACATAGAAATAGCAGATCCGTTCCACAAGGATATTTCGATGCTGGACAGATTCACAACTGGAGAAAAGATTGAATGGACATAATCACAATTTGAAGAGAATATGAAAATTGTGAAGGTGGAATTTGTTTTATGACCTGCTTGGGAGTCTCATGAAGGGTCCTGTCTTTGATGGCTTCGTTGAAGATGCTGTTTCAAGCTGTCCTATACTGAGGAACACACCGGGTAGAGTAGCAAAAGTTGATTACAAAAATCAACCGATTTCAGATTGATCATGGAAACGGGAGTTTACTATTTTAAGAGGCTATACGTCTTTAAATATATATTTTTATTTGGTCAAACTATTTCAAAAACAGATCCGAGCGCAATATAATCAATTTTTCCATCTACATCTTTGTCCATCCGATCCAACTGTGAATGAGGGTCATAGTCCTATATGAAACTCTGACTCTCATTCTTTTCCACATTTCTCATGAGGACAAAACATGTAACAATATTACAATATGAAGGTAACAACACGTGGCATAATGCTTCCCTCCCACGGGCTGGTTACTGTGTTTCTTCCCTATGCTTGTACTGAAGAACACCAAGAATTATCATTTAACTATCTTAATGCGTTCTCTACATAGGATGCAAAAACATTTTTATCTACACAATTTACTATTTTCTCTACTAAACAGAACTAATCTTCGTATTATTGAATAAGAAATCCATGTCAATTCATCGGATATATTGTCTCTCTTTTGCTAGTTTCTACTGCATATTTTGGCCAATTAGATATTACTATGCCCAAGGTAGTGCGACAGGATATGGAGCTGGTCCACAATATCTGAATAAAGCTTCAATTTCTGGGCACCCATTAGGATATGGAATTGACCGATGAAAAGGGTCACGCCTTAGTTTCTTATGATAAAGTGAACCTTGACACCCATATGGATCTTTTTGGAATTGAGCTCGCACCAATGCCTCACCTTTTAGAGCAGCTGCTTTTGAATTTGATGCAGCAGGAATGCCAGCATAGAAGAACCTTGACTCTGGAAAGCCAATTGCAGATCGATGTAGATGTGCAAATCTTTCTTCCTTGAAATCATAACTTACAACCTGATCATCAGATTCAACAAAATCAGAATGAAACTCGGAACCCGAAAAACGGTGAATTATGTGACATGACCAGTAATTTTTGAATTTGCTGAGTTCCAATACATTAATCAAAGAATATGATAAGCAGTTAATCTAGTTTCATATTGAAGCATGACTCTTGGAAAGAAGAATGTGAACTATGAGTAACACTTCTTCCATACTAACTAAATATTATCTGGAATGTAGGCAAGCATGATAGAATTCATATCCAACTCTCTCTCTCTCTATGTATATATATAAATTTTTTAATAAGTTAATTAGTTCAGCGTATTTCTCAGCAACCATTACATATATCTCGGAGTCTTTGTGTCCGTTCACACAGTGAAAGTATGACCACAGATTGTGAAATTTTCTTTTTCTTCTAAATTCACTTTCATTCGTCCGCAAAAATTTTCATGTATTCCATCTTTAGAAAAACATAAACGGAATGTTCCACGTAAATTAGGTATACATACAGTTATGTTTTGGGGATATGTGCCAGTAAGCTCTCGGAATCGGCAGACACTAAATAGAAGATTCTCAAAGCTGTCCCGGGCATGCTCCTCTGTAAGTGCTCTCCATTTCACACTTTCTTCTTTATCTACAAAAACAACCAAAAGACAAGTATTATAGTGGGAAGATTCTTTACTAAAGCAGTCTATCAGGGAAGCATATGTAAATAAACCAAGGTAAACCATTTTACTTCGACCATGTTGGAGACTATAGCTTTGAGAAAACAGAGATGATTGCGCAAAGGAAATTCATCATGTAAGCGTTACAAAGTAAAAGTAAAAACTTGAGCAGCAGATGGAGTGGGAACTATCAAGTATTACGACTTTACAAGATGAAAAAATAAGTAAGCAATTACATTAGCAGCATGGAAAATTACTGAGAGTGATCAGAGTACAATTACTGAGAATGACTGTAGTATTGACCAACACATATAAAACATGCAGTAACCTCAGAGCCATTACGGACTCTATGCTGACTACATTTAATGAACGAATCTTCTTTTTCAAATGCAGTAACCTCTGTTTCTTTTTTCCTTCTCATTCTTTTATAAATCACACAAGCAAGGTAGCTATGCAAAACCATACAAACGTTGACCTTGCATTTCAGTAAATCTAAAAAGTTTCAATTGTGCTGCTCAGTATAATTTAGTTTCATCCCTACTACTTCCTGCACACAACTATACTTCATAATACACACAAAATCATAAATGGCATCTATAATGCATACAGAAACCACATAGTTAAATACATGAATCCTTTACATAATCCACTTACATATTCATTCGTATAAAAGTTACTTAGAAGGATAAAAAAACACATAAACCTCATGCATACCCTACAATACTGACTAAATTCATATGCATTTGGATACACCTACAATATCATTGTTTCCACCAGCAGCATAGTGTTTCAGTTGCAACCATACGAGATTAAAACTCGAATTTGCTGCTGTGCTAAGCATATATGGAATATTACTTTATAATTTCCATTATCTTCTCCTGTTTCTATTTCCTTTAAACATTGAACCTCAGCAGATATTGATTTTCAATGAACAGATAATAAGCTGCCAAAACGACTATTAAGTTTTGATAAGACGAAGGAACTCACCAAACCATCCTTTCGAATCTGCGACAGCCCAATAACTCTGTGCCTCACTACGAGGACCAGCATCTTTACGAGTTTCTCCGCCACTAAACAAAAGCAGAGCCAAGTCGTCATTGGCTGCAATGTCAATCCCCTCCTGTATATGCATCACAAAAGTAGTAGCTTGACCAGGATTTTTCTGATAAGACTCCAAAAACCAAGAATCATCTTTGTCAATCTTCCCACAACTACTGCTCGTATAAATAGAATGGCCGGCCACCATCACAAGATTTTGAAGCTTCGGAAACGGATAATCTTCCAAACCCAGATCAGATTTACGATAACTGTTCAGCGTTCGATAGTGGCTTTCATATAGAGACAGAATTATGAGAATTGCCACCCCAAAAGACAAGGAGATGAAGAAACCCATAAATGGGTGCAGTTTGAAATAGTAGTGAAGGCGGCCTACAAATGATTTGATCATTTTGACGGGATGAAAAGGTGAATTTTTCGACTTTCGGACTCGTTTTATGGTTTTTCCGGATTCTATGTCAAAGTCACTTCTTGGGTACGCATGAAAGGACTTAGGACTCCCAGATCCAAACGAGTAATTATTCATCGTAGTTTATGATTTGAAGAAGGCAAAAGTAATCAAACATACCCGTACGAAGTGTGCAGTCAAGGATCTGAATCATTGCATCTTAGTTTTGGCTGTATAATTAACCAGAACTACAGAGAGAGGGCTACCAGCTCCAATTGCAATCAGAGATGGCATCCTTGAACGAGTATTGGAAATCTGATGTTTGAAAAGTCAGAAAGAAAATTGAAAGACCCCAAGTTGGAAGCTTAAATAATAACGAGATTCTGACTGAATCGACCATGATCAATGTCCAACTAGAGAGAAAACACTCCAATAGTTCAGAGGATTTATGCTGTCAAGGAAATAGAAGAGTTAGTTTCCAAAATTACTACTTGTTACAGCCCTCTGCGAAATGCTAGTTTCACAGAGAATAGCCTGAGGAGACGGGGGTGGAAATCAAAACGCAGATCCCAATTCGGAGGATCTCTATTTTTTTCTTTTTGGACAATTCTACCCTTACCCCTGAGTATACATACTCGGGTGGGTTTTTAATTTTTAACATTTTAATTTTTAATTTTTTTATAATTTTTATTTTAAGAAATAAGTTAAAAAA
>JASKGM010000007.1:10306213-10342170 GCA_034509205.1 Ceratonia siliqua
AATACATTCTTTTTTAAGAATCAACTTCTCATTCTATAAAAGTCATTCTTTTTAAAGCACATCCGAACAGGCCCTAATTCCAGCTCACCTTTCTGTAATATACATGCTAATTAATATTCACTATAGGAACTAAGCCGTCTGGTCTGGCAGGATCATCCAAGATATTTCTGTAAATTCTATCAGGAGTGCACACACGAAACCTCAGTATATGCATATGCACATAATTAATTATTTAACCAAGTAAATTAATTTAGTCTATTTCTCAGCAATCATTACTTCAATCTGCGGTGTCTTTATCTTGTCACACAATGTATGATACCAAATTTTAATAGTTTCTTTTTGTTGTTTTCAATTTATTTGCATCCTTCCATAAAAATATTGATATATTCCATCTTTAAACAAAAAAGGTACAACACGATTTAGGGATACATACAGTTATATTTTGGGGATATGTGCCAGTAAGCTCTCGGAATCGACAGACACTAAATAGAAGATTTTCAAAGCTGTCCCGTGCATGCTCCTCTGTAAGTGCTCTCCAGTTTACGCTTTCCTCTTTACCTACAAAAAACAACCAAAAGATGAGCATTATAGTGGAATAGTTTCTCATAAAAGCAGTTTATTTGTGAGGCAACTACTAATAAACTAAGGTAAAATACTTTATTTCGTCCATCTCACTTATCAGCAACTGTCACCTTGAGGAAACAGATTAGTGACGCAAAGGAAACTTTTCAAGTAAACATTACAAAGTTATAGGAAAGTTTCAGCAACAAATGCAGAAGAAATTCATCCAGTAAGCATTACAAATTTATAAGGTGAAAAAAGAAGTAAGCAATTTCATAAGCAGCACGAAAATTTTGGCACAAGGTGATATTAAGTCAGTGAAAACAGCAGAATTACTACTATTAGCAGAGAGGTTGACGGTAGAGTGGGTCCGTGGCTAAACTAGTGATCAAAGTATAACAGCAGAGAACGACAGCAGTGTTGATCACTACTGTTATAAAACTTGCAGCAATCTCTGTGCCATTATGGAATTTATGCAGAATATATTTCATAATGGCTAGTTAATTCTGCAATTCATTAAAACTGAAGTTTTAATTGTGCTGCTTAATGTAATTTATTTTCATCCACAATACTTCCTTTACAACTATACTTAATGATACACAGACAAAAGCACGAATGGCATCTCCAATGCATACATAAACCAGAGTTAGCTACATGAATCCTTCACAAGATCCACTTAAAATTCGATTGTATAAAAGCTAATTGGATGGAGCAAAAACACAAAAGTAGCACATCCTATAATTTGGACACATAAAATTTGATTGTTTCAAAGCAGGAATCAGCAGCGTGGTGTTTCATTTGCAACCATATATCATTAAAACTTGAATTTGGTAGGAGATTCTATGACAAATTCATCTATTTTGACAGAAGATATAAAATATTAATGTACTAAATACTAGAAGGAAACAGTTATAAGCCACATTGTACAATCCAGTTACGGTTTTACTAACAGTTTCTTTACAAGCACAGAAGTTCCATAGCAGAGAGCTATCAGTGAATGCAAAAATAGAATTTACCAGAGATTCAAATCTGCCAGAGGACTTGAGTAAAAGAAAGAGCCGGTGTCAGCGCATGACAATCCTAAAAATACTTAATACTTTGGGTAATTCATCCAATACAACAATTTTCATTCTTCGATAGAGCATAAATTATAACCAAGGCTAGAAAACTCTCTTTATAACCCCAAAAAAATTGTTTTCCTTGCTCTCCTTTCTTCACCTGTTTTAAGAAAACATCCTCTGACTTTTTATTTCTTTCAAATCACAAAAGTTGGACTAAGATGGGGTGAAGTTTACTCAAGATGCAGGATTATAACGGAATATTGGAAGTTACTTTCTATAAAATTAATTCAACAATTCATTCAAATTTTTATGTTTGAGAGCAACTAATGAATATCGTATAATTCATGCGTTAACCCTATTGATGCATGCATGGGTTGATAAATTATAGTATATATAAAAAAAGAGATCTAAAAGAAGCATTGTAATATGATAAATAACTCTACTAAAAGAAGAAAGTGAACTTTTTTTCCCTTCTTTTGCGATAACAGATGATCGTAAATTTTAAAATGTGGACTTTGCATGAGATTTAATTCGTTGATAAGGAGAGGAAGTGCCATATTGATAATAAAAATAGAAAAAGAAAAAAAGAAGATGCATGCTCAGATTTTCATGTTTTAATCACATAAATGGTTTGCAGAGTAACTGAATACCAGCTCAATTTGCCAGGCGCACAAATAGTGAATTATATACTTCGTAGTATCCAACATTTTTTTTTAATCTAAAACTACGATCAGAGCTTATAAAATGAAAGAACTCACCAAACCATCCTTTTGAATCTGCAACAGCCCAATAACTCTGTGCCTCACTACGAGGACCAGCATCTTTTCTAGTCTCTCCGCCACTAAACAATAGCAGAGCCAAATCGTCTTGGTGTGCAATTTCAATCCCCTCCCGGATATGTGTCAAAAAAGTAGATGCTTGACCAGGATTCTTCTGATAAGATTCCAAAAACCAAGAATCCTCTTTGTCAACTTTCTCACAGTTACTGCTCGTATAAATAGAATGGCCGGCAACCATTACAAGATTTTGAAGCTTCGGAAATGGGTAATCGTCCGAACGAATATCAAGTTTACCAGAACTACTCAGTACCCGGTAATGGCTTTCATATAGAGACAGAATTATGAGAATTGTGACCCCAAAAGACAAGGAGATGAAGAAGGCCATAATTGGGTGCAGCTTGAAATAGTAGTGAACACGGTTTCCAAATGATTTGATCATTTTGATGGGTTGAAGAGGTAAGTTTTTGGACTTTCGGGCACGCTTTATAGTTCCTGATTCTAAGTCGAAGTCACTTCTCGGGTATGCATGAAAAGGCTTAGGACTCCCGGATCCAAATGGGTAGTTATTCATCATAATTTATGATTTACAAACGGGAAAATAATCAGATATACCGGATGAAGACTACAGTAAAGCAACGGAAACATTGGATCTCAGTTGAAGCTTAACAATTAACCAAAGCTACACAGAGAGAAGCACCTGCAATCGCAACCAGAGATGGCATCCTTGAAGAGTTGTAGAAAAACCTAGTCTTGGAAAGATTAGAGAGAGTATAAAGAGATTCTAAAAGAGAGAGAACGGACCAACAGTTCATTTCATGGGATGTTAGGCTGTGGTCTGTGAAGGAAATAGAACGTTTCTTTTCAGAATCACTACTACCAACTTATTGCAAGTTTCGCAGAGACTGATCTTAGGAGATGGAGATGGAAATAAAAAAAAAGGGATCCAGATTCGAAGGATCTGTGTTTCCTTAAATTTCAAGAATCAATATTGACAGAACAGAAGTAGACGATAACCAAAGCCTCCCTAGTCCCTACATCAAGTTTTAATTTTAAGCCCAATATTGGATTTGGTGCTTTAGGTTAAACAACTGGACTTCTCTGCTAAATGTATGGGCTTGGGCATGAGTTCGGGGCTCATACCCAAGAGCAACGCTAGAAAGAAAACAAACGAATAGCGCATAACAGGTTGCGGCTCGAGAACAACGTCAGAGAGGGAGGTTTCAAAGAGCATGAAGGTCTGGAATATTCTGTCCCCTTTATGCAAAGTTTATCTCAGGTAATTCTGAAGTTTGGGTAAAGTGAGTCTGGCTTTCCAGTAAGTTACACGAATATAAGGATGACAATTCTGGTGGTTAAAAGGATATTTTTGCCTTTATCTGTATGACTTTTAGGCATCACAATATGCTTCCATTTGGACGGCAAATTAAAGGCAAGCCCAGGCATTGGTATATCCGTCACTGGTTGGATTACTTCAAATTTTCCTTCTTCTGCCAATATTTTTCCACTTCAAGTTTGAAAAAATAGTTTCCTTGCAACTTTATTGATATGATCTTAATTTAATATCTTTCAATTCTAATACTATATAAATAGCATGAATTTTCAAATAAAATGTTTATCAAAGGGTTCTAGTAGGCTAATCTCCAACTTCTTTCTTGTTAAAAAAAACATATATCTAAAAATAAAAATCCATTTTGATTACAAACAAAAAATATATATAACCTTATGAAAATATTTCCAAGTATGCACTTCTAATCATCAATCCTTTTACTACCAAACATTCTCAAATAAAAATCGTTTTCATTTTTTTTATTAATAATGTCACAGCCTTGTTTTACCAACTGGACGCGAATACGAGTATCCTATAGGCCAAATGGATCTATTGGATTGAACCCATTTCTTGTGAGACAGTGCATGATCAACTTTTCATTTCTATTTTCCCCTACAACCCCGCCTAACTGCGACCATTTTCAACGATCATGTCTCCAACAGAGTTCTCTGCTTTTGAAACAGAGAAGAACTCTGAGAGATATGTCCATACAGTTTCAGAGGCAGGTCGCCTTCTTCCTTCAGCTAGCCGCTGGAACTCTATAGCACTTGACTTTAACCTTATCCCTAATTCTTCCACAGCTTATGATTCAATCCCCTCCCAATACCCAAAATCCGTTGATCACAATCTTGTTATCACCGACAGGAAACGCTTTTATCGTTTTATTTTTGTTTCAGTACTCATCATTTTTCTTATATTAGTAGTAGTTCTACTGGTGCACTTTTTGCCTCAGAAGCATAAGCATCAAGAGCCTTCAGTCAATCTCAAACTTGCAATAAACCAAGCTCTAACTTTTTATGATGCTCAGAAATGTACCACTTTATATATCTCTATATTGCACATAAACGAAATTGTCTTTTGTCTCTCTTTTTTTTTCATTCTAGACGTAATTCAATGTGGAACTTTACTTTTTCAGCTGGGCACTATCCAAGGAATAGTCCAGTGAAATTTCGAGGAGACTCAGGATTAGAAGATGGGAATTTAGCTGAGAAACCTGCTAATCTTACTGGTGGATTTTATGATTCTGGCAACAACATTAAGTTCACCTTCCCCACAGCTTATACAGTGACCTTGTTGAGTTGGACTGTGATAGAATATCAAAGTAAGTACGCTCATATTGGTGAGCTTGACCATGTCAGGGACATAATCAAATGGGGTAGTGACTACTTGCTCAGGGTGTTTGTTCCCCCAAATTCAACTGATGGATCCCCCATGATATTGTATTCTCAGGCAAGTTATGTTGAATTTAAATACCAAAGTTCTTATTCTGAATTAGATAATAGAAATTTTCATTTTAATTTTTTATTTCATTAGGTTGGAAGTACCGTAAGAAATGATAGTGATCCTAATAACGATATGACCTGCTGGCAAAGACCTGAAGACATGAATTATCGAAGACCAGTTTCAATTTGCAATAGCTCTGCTTCAGATTTAGCTGGTGAAATTATTGCAGCACTGTCTGCTGCATCCTTAGTATTTCAAGAAAACAAAGAGTACTCAGTGAAACTAGTCAAAGCAGCACAGAGCCTGTATGATGTAGTTACAGTGGAAGATCCTACGAAGCAAGGGAGGTACACCATGGTTGATGCCTGCGGAAAAGAAGCAAGAATGTTTTACAACTCATCTAGTTTCAAAGATGAATTGGCATGGGGAGGAACTTGGTTGTATTTTGCTACTGGAAACACATCTTATCTTGAGTATGCTACTGAAACTTTTAAATCAGCCAAGAGTAATGAAACAGATTTTGACAAAGGGATCTTTTATTGGAACAACAAGCTCAGTGCTGTTGGGGTAACTTTAATTAACATTTACATTGAATATTCAGAACAATATGTATTCTGTGAATTGACAAAGGATCTTAGTATAGTTTCTTTTTTTTTAAAAAAAAAAAAAAACTTTGTAGGTTTTGCTTTCTCGCATTCGATACTTTCATGACGTTGGTTTCCCATATGAAGATGCTTTGATACTGTCATCAAACTCGACCGACTCCCTCATGTGTTCTTTTCTATTCAACAAATATTCCAGCACACCAGGTAAAAAGTATCTGATCAATTGTCACTTCCATTATTATCTTGTGGTGTGGAACTAACGCCGATTGATGGATGCATATATATGGTTTCTAAGTATATGATTCATTTTACATATTATAATTGTAGGTGGGTTGATTATCATAAAACCTGATGATGAGCCATTACTCCAGTATGCTGCAACATCATCTTTTCTCAGTAAATTGTATGGAGATTACCTTGATCGTCTGCGAAGATCTGGTGCAAGTTGCGGCACTGATATATTCTCTTTGAAGATGCTTCATGATTTTGCTAGTGCTCAGGCAAATTTCTAGCCTCCTCATTTGTAAATTGCAGTGTAGCCTTCGATAAATAGAGGTTAATTTTGCTTCCTTGTATTCTTTGTTTTTCTCAGGTTAACTACATCCTGGGACAAAACCCAATGAAGATGAGCTATATGGTGGGCTATGGAGACAAGTTTCCAGTCCAGGTTCATCACAGAAGTGCATCAATCCCGTGGGATGGTCAGCGTTATTATTGTGAAGATGGAAAAAGATGGCTAAACTCTAAAGATTCAAATCCAGAAGATCTTTTGGGAGCCATGGTGGGAGGACCAGACCCACATGATGATTTCACGGACGATAGGAATAAACCATGGTTCACTGAGCCAAGTATAGCAAGCAATGCTGGTTTAGTTGCTGCACTGATTGCACTTCAAGATCCTCCCCACAATTCAGGTGTGGAAGAGTCAATGTGGAGATGGACTTGATGGGTCTATTTGAAATGCCCATCCCATTTGATTTCTACACCATCTTGAAAGTCTTATAATCCCCTGCTGTCACAGGATTATGAAAAATATACAAAAAGGAAGGGTGGATAACTACATACTGACCACCATATATGCTTCCCTTTAGGTAGTGAGACGTATTTAGACTGAGTTTCTCTTTTTTTTTTTTAACAAGCAAGAAATCCCATAGTATCAGTCAATTTGGTGGTATTTACATTATAATTCGAACAAATTTTGGATTGAAATATGATTCAATGAATTGAGACAACACACATATATAATATATTTAAATAACAATATATTATGCACTTGTCTAATAGTAAAACACATCTACTTATCTTTATACATGTTTTAATGAATTTTCTACACTAGATACATCCTTGTAAAATTATCCACTATTATAAATTTAAGATTGGGTCAGTAATTTTTTTTTAACAAATTAACAATTTAGTCAAGATATCACTCGTCAAAAATTAGTCATTAAAAAATAATTGAACTCTCGAATTTTTCAATTTGGGTTGAATTTAGTTATTCCATTCTTCATTGTCTAATTTAAATCGAGCACACATTGAGTGCTCTCTTGGAACATTAGTATCTAACCTGCACCACCCAAGTAATATGCTAAACCTTTTACCCCAAAATTAAATTTGTATTTGGTGTAATTTTTAAGAGAAGCACATCATTATTACTTGGAACTTTTTGTGTGGTAAAAAATTTCTAAGTTCAAGTAGACTTGATTTACAAAAAATTTGTAAACTAAATTAATCATGAAAAAATACATAAGCATGTCAAAAACATGATCCATTAAAATTCACCTTTGACTATACAAGCTATATATTTACATCTGCATATACAAGAAGAGAGTAGAAAAGGAAACCCAGATATATACATTATACAACAGGAAACTCTGCGTTTGTTGTCGACTTCATGTGGACTTCAGCCTGTCCAAGTTATAGGCTTTCTACAAAATGAACATGCTTAGGCAAATAGAATCACATGAAATTGAATGTATCACGATCAAGTAATGTTATGTTAGGAAACAAGAAAAAAAACTTACTAGAATACTATGGATATCCTCCAGAACAGGCGCAAGCAAAGAAACCAGGATCTGCATTTTCTCCTTTTGGGCATCATAGCTTTCGTCTTTTGTCTTGAGGAGATCTATAAAGGTTTTACTGTCAGGCACTAGTTTTAAAGCTACCTGCAATAGCAGATGGTCAAGATTAGAAAGCAACAATGGCACAATATTTGTCATTATACTACTTTATGTAAGTTCCAAATGAAGTACTGGCATTCATGAAGTCAAGAATGTGATAAATATATGACCATGACCCGATAAGCTTGCAACATTAATCTCCTAAGTGATTGAACTGGTAAAGGAAAGAACAAGTTGTTACTCTGAAAGCAGCTGATGAAATCCATCCATGCCATGGTTTTAAAGTGATGTTATAAGATTCTTCAACTGCTTCCTCCATATTCTTCCCAGGATCTCTTGCTAGTGTTTGTAATAATGCCGAGGCGAAATCTAGCGATCTGCAGAGCAACACATCCGTTTGTAAGTGACAACCTGACAATTACCCAACTTAATATATCTATCTGGTAGATAAATATTTCTGCCAGTATTACATCTGAACAAATCTAATTAGTCATTTCTATTTTACATGAGGCCAATATAGGGCTTATTTCCTCTTATTTGTAGTTTACATCCAAAAATATTATGCCACTAATCTATCTTTCATAATGGGGATCTATCATGCCAAATGAACAGAAAAATTGAAAGCTCTGCTTATTATGAGGAACAAGATACTATGTCGATATGTTCACCTAGTAAGCCAAACAAAGGCTTTGCTGCAGCTGGTCCCTTTCTTTGCGTTGCCTTCGCTTGTCTCTGTTTTCAATATCTCGACCAAATTTGTATTCACTGAGGGATTTGATTCATGAACCACTTCCAACCTCTGCAGTGAAAGAGAATATAATACAGAAGCTTATAATTGGTAGTTGAGTAAGGTGCAAATATGTGTTAACTGACAAATTGGCAGTCAACTGCTAGTACACAAGAAACACAAAATTTAAGAGGAAAAAAGAATCTCCAGCACACGAAAAAAAAAAAACTAAAGGGTTATTATGTCGTGCAAGATTATGTAAAGGGAACTAATTGAGAGTTTAGCAGTGCCCTAGTTTTTCTTTAACCTTAATATTCTGATGAATGTCTTGTCTCAAAACAGCCATGGTTGGCCCTATTTTATCTGCAAGAGCATCAATCATACATAATGACAATGTGTTAGGTGTCACATCTACGTTTGAAAAAGACAAGAGATTAAGTCAGTAAACCCACCCAGAACTTGTAAAACCAAGTAACATAGGGATAGGAAGGGTTTGGATGGGATGAGGGCAGCTTCATGATTATCTCCAGGTTTAACTATAAACAGCATGGACAGCTCTTCCGTGGCAGAGATTATCTCCGAACTCTTCTCCATGCCTCTCCTCTATTTCATTTCTCTCAGCTTCCCTCCTTCTCCCGGTTCGTGTTCTATCCTGAATATATATAGCTTCCAACTGGGTTTCCTAAATCCTAATTAAATACCTTTACTTGGACTTCTAACTGTAATTAATTGTTCCAAATATTATACAAACGCAGATAGAAAGAGGGGGAAGAAAGTTTTAAACTAAATCAAGTGGCTGCCTCATGGAGCGAGTCTTGGAAGCCCACTTATTATATTGTTCCTTATATCTAGCATAGCTTCTTTGGCCTGAACTCTTTTTTTTTTGCTTTCTTAATATGCTTGTGCTATCAAATTCCTCAGTAAGCCATGATGGTGACCTTATATTTGACCTTGGAGTTATCAACTATCTTCCTACCTTACGTTGCTAAAACATTATCTGATTAAATCAAATTCATTTAGGTCCCATACCTAAATTGACAAAGCGAAACAATCTAGCCGTTTATCTCCAGCTAGCCTTAAACCAGTAGCCTTATTACTGCTATTTGGAATTACACATGTAAGTACACAAATAAATTCAGGGGCCTTTCGTCAGAGCAGGCAATGACGTGATGTGCTTTGACAACTGGGGAGAATATGTCATTCTTTTGGTCCATAGCATCTAGGAAAAAGTCTAAAGCGGTTGATCACAAGAGTAAAGCTGAAGTAGTCTACCTGTGCTTGCTGCTCCGGATTACTCCACCATTAGAATTAGAATTAGATCAACCAGTTTCTGTGAGGAAAAGACAAGAATGGATAAGAGGAAATAATATACTAATGTGTCTCAAGCGTTTCAGTGTTTGGTCTTAATCGATGAAGCCTAACGACCGGACATGAAAATAGAGGCACCATTTCAGTCAGCCCAAGAAAATTTAGAGTTTCAGGTAGGAACATGGGGATTCACTTAGGGATGGCAATTTCTTGGTTGGTATGACTCCCTGGGATTAGAGATAGGAGAAATTTCTCCCCTCACCAGGGTGAAGATATATTTCTCTCCCTAAAAATTTAAGAATGAGAAAGGAGATTATACTTTTGGCTTTGTGAGGACGTTGTTATACCTTTTATTTAATTTTTATACAATTTTACAAATTTAAAACTTCTTGCAAATCTGCAGAGAATGGGAATGGGAATGGTAAAAGAATAGAGTTGGGAGAAAGGAAGATCTTCCCCATTGCCATCCCTAAATCAACTTTAAAAAAAAAAGAACAGAGAGAAAAAAGCATGAAACTTTTCAATTATTATTCAGGAGGTTTAGGGTGACATATCTTTCTGTTATCTAACTACTTGTACAGGTACCACCGTACGACTAACCACCCTACAAATGGCAACTAATTCCCTGCTTGCAGGACAGTAGCAGCCCAACAAACTAATCCATTCATGAATCCAAATTATACTGACTTAAGGAATAATTCTAATTAAATATGGTACAGAATAATGTATTATTAATGTATCTGTTGCATTTTTAATCATCTACGTTAGCTAGTTGTTCACTAATGGATATGGTTCAGCATTTCAAATAATTAGCATTTCAAAAATCCACACTTGCATCATCGCTCAATTATTTGAAAGTTAAGTCTACAGATCCATAGCCGAGCACCATCCCGCTCAATGATCACCGATAAAAAAAAAAAAAGGGTATATATATATATATGAAGCAAAGTGTAACAACTTGAGGCATGCTTAGATATATTAACGTTATTTGGTGAAGTTTGCTCATGTTATTTGGCATCATTAAGTTGAATTCAATTGGGTTTTTAATGTTTATCGATATAGTTGACTCCCCTGAACTTATCTTACTAATTTAGCTTAAACTGATGTTGTCTTTGTATATTATAATTTGGAAGAAAAATAGTACAAAGTTTGAAGAACGCATTAATGTTATAAAATGAGCTCTCCCTAATTATATATAATTATTTAGTTATTTCAGTTAAGTCAGGATGTGGACCCGCTTCCATTCTTCGTTCATTTAATATAAAAAACTAGGTTTGAAGATGTGACTTAGAAACTAATGTAAGAATGAACTTAAATATTGAAACTTAACATTATATATATTGTTAATATTAGCTAGCCTCTATCTTAAACTATTGTCAGTATTAAATTTAAAATAAATCAACATGCTACCAAAAGAATCTAGCACGTTCATACTTTGATATCTTAATTTTCTCCTATGTTGTTTTTATTGTCTAAGTTTTTGGAACTTTGAGGTCATGGTTGACATCCGATGATGAGTTTAGATTCAATTATATCATATAATTCATGTTACGAAGATTTATACTTACATTTAACTTGAAATTCATTTAAATCATTGTATATTATCACATTAACATTTTTTCATAATATGTGATATGATTTGATCCAAATTCTTGACGATAAACAGCTAAACAAAATAAGCTAACTCCTCCCGATATGCATGAACCCCACTGTTTGACTTCTTCTTCTTTTTCAGATTTTTTGTATGTTTAACAATTAGATTTAACTATCTTATGGCTACAAATAGTGGTGGTAGGATATGTTTTTTATTTTTTAATTTTTTTTAATTTTTTAATTTTTTAATATTAATGAATTATTATTTATGTCATATTTTTTTAAAAAAATTTTGATATGTTTTTAAATTTTTTTACTTATAAATGATTAATGTCAAAAAAATTATGAATGTATAATATAAAATAATTTTTAAAAGTTTAAAAAATTTTAAAAAATTATATAATATAAATAATAATTAATTAATATTAAAAAATTAAAACAAAACATAAAATAAATAAAATTCAATATTAACATTTTTTCTACCGACCTAAAATGGAGGGGTAGTATAGTAGTGGCCTTAATAATTAAACTTGAGTTCTTTTCATATGGAATATCTTTGTCCTAATGTGAAACAGTTCATATTCCATACAGCTTTTCAATGTTTGTTCATTCTCTGATTATCAATATCATAAACAGAAAAAATAATAATAATTTGGGTTTAATAGTGTTTCTTACATCATACAAGTTGTGGTCCTTGCTTCCATTATTAGTAACTTTGTTTATTTGTGACTTAATTTTGTGGTCAACGTCATCTTTTAATTATAAGTGCCACAAATTGAAGAAAACCTCATATTTTTTCTTTTTGGGGTAATGATTCATGAATGATGAACCTCATATAAATAAATATAATAATGGGTAGAAAGAATAAACTTATCTGGGCTTTCTAGGCCAATAAATTTGTTTTTGGTCTTAAGCCCAATAATTCGGGCTTCAGAATATTGTAGCTTTGTTGTGGGTCCATGAATGGCTTTCTCCCAATAAGATCCAAGGAGCCCAGCCCATTAAGGATTCCCCTCCCTAAGAGGTTGCAACTCGAAACGAGGACCAGAAATAGCGTTCTTCTTTAACCGGTGTGATAACGATGAAGAATTCAACTCGTCGTCTTACAGTAGAGTAATCAGCAATGGCTGCAGCCCTGGGCGTGTCTTCTTTTGGCTCACTTTTAGTGCATTTACCGCGCCAATTAGCAGTTACTACCACTCAAGCACGTTCTGTTTCAAAACTGGGTTTTCATTCTTTGCAGCTCAAGAGAACTTCATCCCCAAGAAGGCTTGTGGTTCAAGCTGCTACAACGGAGTCCAAAGGGGTTACCTTGGGCTTCAGAGCCCCGGATTTTCAGGTTTTCTCTCGTATGTTTTGGGTTATTTGTTTATTATTTGGACAAGGAATGTTCTAGTCCTTTAAAGAAGCTCATCAAATTTTACCTCTCGCATTGTTGTTGGATCGATTGAATTAGCTTCCAGAGCCTCTCACTGGGAAAGTATGGAAATTGGAAGATTTTGAAGCATATCCAGCTCTTCTGGTAAGATGGCATTTGCTAGATACAGCTTCGGCTGTCGCGTACTTCTTATATCTAGTTTGTTTTACTTTTTTCACTGGTCGTCCTAATCTCTAAACGGCTTTTGTACTTTTTTCCTTGGTTCTCTCCCATTATTCGCCCTAATGAACATATTCACCACGTAGAAAATTTTCTGTATGGTAATTGTGTATCCTAGTTTCTGAAATAGTTGGAAATCTATTTATCTATTTATATGATACATGAGTATAAAATAAATGAAAATTTAATTATTCTAATGTTTTTTAAAGTTATAACTTATACGTTGATTCTAAATTTTTACTATTAATAAATCGAATTTCCAAATGTCTTATAAATAAGTTTTCAAGTACTTGGAAAATTAAAATACTCACCTACCAAAGGCCACCTTCAGATTATCAATTACTCTTCACTCTGATGCGTTGAAAAAACTGAATTGGTTATAATTGGGCTGCTTCCTTGTTTTTGGGAAACAAATATCTGAAACGAGATACCTTTATATGTTAATACCGTTTTGAAGTATATAAAGTCCAAATGAAGCTTTAGCTAAGGACGAGTTTTGTATAATCCAAACTATGATTTACAAATAGCATCTTGGAAGTGCCATTTATTTGCCAGAATGTCAGTCATTTTTAACTTTTAATAATTTGCATTGCTTACTTGGGTAATTTCAATTTCTAATTGGTCCATGATGCTTCATTACCAAAAGCTCAGCACATAGCACATGAAAACTCTGAAAGAGAATAAGAGACCTTATGCCAATCTTATCTGGTTTTTTGTTTCCATAAGTTGATTTGAGGACTCGTAGATCTCAGCACGGAATTGCACCTTGTGATACAAGATGAGATGAATTCTCTTTTAGAGAAGTTAGTGTTTGTTATGACTTGGATTAGTCATCTTGTTAGATGCATTCTTCTTCGTGTAAATCTGTAAGAGAGGACTATTTTGTGCATTAGCATGCCTGAGACTTGTTCTCTTCTACTATTCCAAGCAACCGTAAAGCCTTGTTTGACGTGTCTTTCATTAACTTATAGTCTGCTTCTGTTTTGATAAGGAAAATGGGTTGATACTTCAATCATATGGTCAAAGAGCTTGCATTACTTGGAACACAGATACAGCTATATTGGGAGTAAGGATTACTGGAATTTGTGCAAGGAATAGAAATCAAATTACAGGTTTAAGCAGAAGAATGCAGGAGCAAGAGGTCCTGGAACATGTCCTTGTAATGACTTGGATTGTAGAGTTGATGAGACAGTGCTACGAAATTCGCTAAATATGACAGAGAGGATTACTTACAATATCAGCAGAAGAATTATATTCAGAGGAAGATTGAGAGAGTGAGGGTAGATATCTAAATTAACCTCATATATGTGTAACCTCATTCATCATGCAAACAAATTTGTGCAACTTGAGTTAATTTCATTTAAAATAAAATAACAATATATAAGAGAAAGGATCAAGTAACAGAATTACAAATCAGAAGTTCCCTTCTAGAGTTTTCAAATTAACTCTCTGTTATGAAGAAAGATCTTGTGAGGCACCAGCTATATGCTGCTTCCTTTGTGCTTAATTTTGATATTTCTATGTTTTGATCTACTTAAGCTATTTATTTTCTTGTTGCAATGTGCAAAAAATACTCTGTAGACCCTTTTATGGCTAATTTCTATGAACTGTTCAACCTTATGATACGTAATGTGTGAGAGTTTTGGTAATTATCACCTCTCCAGTTGCTAATATAATGAAAAGCTGATCTCCCCCCTGCTAATATATTTTTTTCACTTTATGTGGTCACACAGGTTATGTTTATATGCAATCACTGTCCATTTGTTAAACACCTGAAAAAAGATATCGTAAAGCTCACAAATTTCTATATGAAGGTAGCAAATTCATCTACCCTAGAAGAAATTTGTTCCTTCTTTTAGTACCAGTTCAAACTTGCACAAGTAAAATGTTAAAAGAATGCTCTTTTGTCTTTCTACAGAAAGGACTTGCAGTCATTGCTATTTCTTCAAATTCTGTGACCACACACCCCCAGGTTCTTGTAACTTCATATCTGGGAATAAAGCTACGTTGAAGCTATTGTATAGTTTGTCCAACATGGAATTTTTCCTCACAGGATGGACCAGAATTTATGGCAGAAGAAGCTAAACTGTTTAACTATCCTTTCCCATATCTATATGATGAGGTATTCTACAGTAAATCTCGACCTGTTCCTTTTTATTCATTGGCTTTAATAACTGTGCAAATGCCTATTGATTGTATATGTTTACCCTCATTATTATCTGACTGCCTTGGGTAAAAGACAACATTTTTGCGTTCATATATTAACATGATACACCCGTCAGTTAGATTCCCTGGGTTCCACTTTTACGGAATCCAGCCTACAGTTGGATTACTTGTCCCCCTGTGTCAGTGATGTGGAGTGACTTTGATGCTGATAGTAGTTAGTTATTTCATCCCTAAAGTCTATAGGATAGTCATTAGAAAGTTTTGAGAATTGTGACACTGGATATGAAGTATACCTAGGAATATCAATTTCACAAGATTGACTAATTGATAGCAGGCATTTATATGCTTGATGAGTTGATAAAAAGAAATTACTGGAAGGGAATTCAGGCCCTATTTGTTTGGGCTTATTATGAGAATAAGTTATTTTTTTTCAAAAAATAATGCATTCTGATCAAAATATACTTGTTTGTTTGGGCTTATAGAAAACGGATAAGTTAATGAAAATGGAAAAAACCTCCTATAAGGAGAAGTTAAAATTTTTAACTTTTGCTGATAAGGAGAAAAATAAGAAGAGAGAGAAACCTTCATTTCTAAAATTATTCACCATATTTCAAAAGTTCTTCTAAATTATTGCATTCAAACATAAAACAACTTCTCCTTAAAAAAAGGCCCTTCTTCCTGTAGGAGAAGGAAAAAATACATTATCTGATAAGCCTAAACAAACAGTCCCTCATGCACATGAGTACATGAGAAGTATTTGTTGATTTAACTACTTCCTTCTTTCTCTCCAGAACTTGTTCTCCTCTTACAGTGATGTATTGACTTCTGGAGCTTCATTTGTTTTCCTTTTGAGCACAAGGTTGAGAGTTCTCTGGTTGAACTTTACCTGATATTATCTATGTTAAATTTGGATTCTACTTTTATTAGAATATTTTTCTTCTGATGGTTCATAGATTTAGCTCTTTCCTGGGTTGATCCCCTTCTCTGCATTCCCCTGTTGCTTTTTGCTTCCTTTACACACACACAAAAGAGTAGTTTTAGGGAAGTAAGAGAGAGAGAGAAATTGGATTTTTCTTGATATTTTGTATTTTTATTCAATGTATAGGGGAAAATGAACTCTTTTTTTTCTCCATTCCTTTTCTTTATGGAAATTTATTCTTCTGTTTTATCAATGTGGTGAATTGACAAATTAACATTTTATTCTTCATGATGTGAAAAGTGTAACTCATTTATCGTTGTTTGTATTATTTTCATAACATGTTTTAAAAAATTTAGCATGTCTCCAAATCATATTAACAATTTAATAAAAAATTTGGAACTCCCTTTTATGATAGCGAGAACTCAAATGAAAATGAAAATCTTTGCTGCAGAGGGTTTTTCAACTGATGAGGTTAATTGAAAGCAACTGAGTTATTGAAGAATTCATGAAATCTGCATTCTCTTTCTGTAAGTTGGTAAAAACCTGATAAATAGTGGAATATGTTGGATTGCAGTCCCAGGATGTTGCAAGGGATTTTGGAGCAGTTTGTACACCAGAGTTTTCCCTTTTCAAAAAGGTAATCACAGCCAGCATTGCTCATTCTTTTGCGAATTGATCGATGTGATTTAAATTTTGGGTTTAACTCAACCCTGGAATGTCAGCGCATGTCATATTTGCTGATTTGTATTGATGAAATCATGACAGGATGGTAGAAGGCCATTTGAGCTGGTATATCATGGCCAGTTTGATGATTCACGGCCAAGTAATAATGTGCCTGTCACTGGAAGGTTGGTTTCTTTGTCACTGAGCTTGAGCTGAACAATAGTTTGAACTGTAAGCTGAAGGATTTTATCTTCTCATCTAGCAACCACTAACCAGTATATTTGTTTACAAAGGGACTTGAGTTTGGCGATAGATCGTGTTCTCAGTGGCCAGCCACTACCATCAGACCAAAAGCCCAGGTATTTTATACACACTTTGTTAATCCTTTCAAATTGTTCGGGCATCTTTCAAATTCGATCTCCAATACCATCATGGTCACATACTTAAGAGTCATGTTTTTCTATTTGTAAAAAGTGTTGGATGCAGTATAAAGTGGCACCCAGGGAAGAAGTTGTAATCTTTGAACTGTAAAAATCTCTCAAGAAACTAATCAGTGAGTTCAAATTTTTCTTCCAGGTGTTCCATGTTATACATAATTGCAATAACCATTGTGATTTTGAAGTCTTACACTTTCTTGTTCTTTTCTTTCCATGCAGTGTTCCTGTTTCATCACCTTAGATGGTGCTTTCTTGGAAATGAACTAAATGCCGTAGAGGACATGAGATAATTTTGTTGTAGATGAGCCCAACTACATTGTGGTATCTTTTCTTTTGCCTTTTGATCGTTGAGGCATATGTTTCTTGTGTAGGAAAATTCTGTGATTACTTAATATTGATGGTTGCTTCAGTTCTTAACTAGTGGACATTTGATCCATTAAACTATCTGTGGGCCTAGGATGGTCTCCTTTCACATAACTAAAAGCTACTGATCTTTTCAACAACATGTAGCACGAGCTATCTCTTTCGTTACACAAATAATTGTTGGGACATTTGAGAGGGATGGTGGCCCAGATACTTCTCTATAATTTTACCTTTTATACACTTATGCCAACAAACACTGTCACCTCTCTGGCTTTTCTCTGGCCTGTCTCTCCCATTCGCTTCTAAGCTATGTCCGTTTCCTCAGGGCCCCTATCTAATAATTGTTAAGATTAATTGAATTCAACCCAATAAAAGAGTTACTTTACTACACTATTCAATCTGTTTACTTCATCTGCCAATGGCAGGGTTGTCGGTAGAAGCAGGTTCTTAGATTGATGAGAGTGAGACCAAACTCCTCAAAGCGTCTTGCTGTATTACGCTGCACTCTGTAGCTATATCACGAGACTACTATACCCATTTTAAGCCTTCAGTAAATTATACAACTAATTGTAATTTATTATAATAAATATATATAACTATATATAAAAATAATACTTTTTTTATGTACTCATCTATTTTCTATATTATATTTTAAAGTAAATATTCATTATAGGACTTACACGAGGTTGATATTTATTATTTTCTCATGTTTGTATATGTTATTTTCTTACTCTTCTTTAAAAGTTTAATTTAATTTTTTAATTTATTTATATTTCATTTAATCAGTCTATTTGAATAAAATATATTTAGTAAATTTTATTTTTTAAGTATATTTATATATCATTCTATTTATATTTGGTGAATTTATAATGTTATAATTTTAAATTAATTATTATTGTTATAATTAAAACCTTAATTGTATTTTTTAATTATATGATGAAATTTAATAATTAAATTGAAACAGTTTCTCAATGTAAAGGAAGGTGATTTAAATTTAATTATACCCCTTCCCACTTGTTTATTTGACCAATCACATTAAATATTCCTTCTTAACAAGATATATTTTTTTATAAGTTAATTATCCCTTCGAATCAAACTTTATTTTCTGATTAATTATTTAAGATGATAACCAATTAATTAATTATGCTTGCTTTAACATTACTTCTCGTTTGTTATGTGTATGATTAAATTCATATGAGTAAGATTATTGTATGATGCATTTCTCTTGCATCAATTTTTAGCTCTATTTATTTACTTGACATTTCAAAATTGGGAGAAGTGTTGTTAAATAAATAACTTTTGTATCATTTTCTTCTCTATGTGATAATATAGTCCAAAAAAAAATAGTTGATTTTGTTTATTTATATGAATTGATTATTGAGATTTATCATAATTTCGTACTTTTGCAGGTCCATGATTTATTATATATTTTGAGTTTTGATTATAATGAAATAATTAAATTATGAAGAGATTAAAGTAGAAACAGAGAGAGAGAGGAGGAATTGCTTCTAAAGAGTCTTATTTGGAAAGGAAGATTTTTAATACAGAGTGCATGTGATACTGAGATCAATTCAAATTTTTTTATTGACAATTCATATTGTAACTATATTGTTCACTTATAAGATGCATCATTATAGGATTCATTAAATTATATAATTTTTTGATTAAAATTTTTAAGTGATTCAATTACTATTATTTACATATATAAAAGATTATAAAGAATAATTATACAAATATTTTATTACTATTTTTTTATATTAATTTATATTGTCATTGATATAACTATGCAATGCATAGATTCTCCATTAATTAAAAATTAAGAAGAAAAAAAAGGTAAAAGACCACTAGACAACTAGACTAGTTATAGCTGATCACAGCCCAACAAACTCCTACCCCACCTTCCGTCCATGTGATTTAAATAGCGTGTACTCAGGTTTTAATTTTTTAATTTATATATTTAATTATTTATATATTTTTATATTTTAAGAAATATGTTAAAAAATAAAAAAATTAAAGAATTTTTTTTTACTTTTTCCTTATTTTTATAATGTTTTTTAATTAGTGTTATAAAAATTAAAAAAATGTTTGCTTTTTTTATTTTTTTAAAATTTTAAAATTTATTTCTTAAAATAAAAATTAAAAAACTAAAAAACTAAAAAATTAAATTTTAAAAATAAAAAGCTCCTCCTGAGTATTCCACCTGAGTAGGAATACTCAGGAGGAGGGTAGAAAATCTTGATTTAAATACAAGATCTGAGATTTCCCATTCGTGTGTGCCTGTGTATGTTTTATTTTTTTTTTTTTTTTTTTTTTTTTTTTTTTGTTTGTGTGAGCTACTCCGAATATGAGGTACAGAGATTGACAGCCTTTCTAGGTCAATGTCAACCTAAGAGAAGGATTAATGGTTCCAGTATCTCTGACTTGCTTGGAACTAAAGAGCTAATCTGTTTATGTATGGTTTCCACTAAAAAAAAAAATGGAATTGCAACAGAGAGAAGAGAGTTCCTACCAGATATGATACTAATCTATACAATTATTTTGTCACTTGAATGAACAAATATAGTAATTAGTTTAGAGGACTATGAAGAAGAAGAAGATGATGATGATTCTATTAATGGTTCATATGATCTGGAGAAACTTGAACAGTTAGCTGCTACTTTTGGATTGATGATTGGCCCTTTGTGGAGAAAATTTAGTTTATCGAAATTGTCACTTTCATGTCTGATCTCCTTGAGCATTGCTGTTACATCTTTCATCGTAGGTCGTTCTTCTGGGGATGGATTCACACAGAGGAGAGCCACCCCTAGCACTTGAAGCATTTCTGTAGTTCGTGTTCCACATTGCAATATTAGTTGCTGGTCAAGAATTGACGTGAATTCTCTTTTCTTCTCTCGGATTTCCTTGTTGACCCATGTCACAATGTGGGCACCCTCTGGAATACTGTTATCAGTCGGCTCCATCCCCGTTAAGATCTCGAGGAGCACCACACCATAACTATACACATCACTCTTCTCAGTGATCCTTAAACTGTATCCATATTCTGCATTTTGACAGATAATGCACTGATTAGTCATAACTCTTTATAAGTCAAAATGAGATGGGGAAAATGACCCAAAATGGACCAAAATATAGACCATAAGAAAAGCAAAACTACTATTCAAAGATTTGTCCCAGGGAATTTTAAGAAAAAGAACAATCGGATTGAGGAATAAAGAAGACGTTTTACGAGTGTGACGTCCAAACACTCTGAATTTTGAAAAGTAGTCCTTGTAACAAATCAATGATGCAAGACTGAGAAGATTTCCTACTTGGACACTGCCAAAATAAACTAGTTATTCCATGACTGATTTAAAGAGTCTCAATGCATTTATACTCACCAGGAGCTATGTAACCATAAGAACCTGCGACTATAGCAGAGGCTCTGGAACACTCCGAGGAATTTGCAAGTTTCGCTAGACCAAAATCTGCAAGAAAAGCTTCAAATTGTGATCCTACCAAGATGTTGTTAGCCTTAATATCCCGGTGGACGATTGGAGGGATACAATCATGATGAAGATATTCTAAACCATGAGCTGCTCCCAATAAGATTTTATACCTTGCATCCCAGTCCAAGAACAACCTCCTTTCATGGAGCAACCCAGACAAACTACCATTACAGATATAATCAAATAAGAGCAATCGAGTTCTTCCATTATTACAGCATCCCAAAAGCCTGACTATATTTTTATGTCTTATTGATCCAAGGGTCTGAACTTCTGCAGAAAACAGATCTCTCTCTGGTGGCTCGTCTTTCTTTATTGGCCAGAGCTTCTTCACTGCAACTGTCTGTTTCATTGGAGTCTCTACACGATAAACAATTCCTGAACAACCCTTTCCCACGATGTTTGAATCTGATAACTTTGTGACAATGTCATTGATGGAGAAGTTGAGTTTTTGAAATGGAGTGAAGGCCCATTCCATTTCGCCTTCTTCATCAAATTTCCTCTCAAACGTGGCCCCTTGAACCCTTAGAGCTAAAATTACTCCAAAAGTCACAAACATAGCTGTTAAAATAACACCGAGAAAAGTGTAGATGATAATATTTCTTATTGACTTGATGCCTTGGCGATTACCATTCTCGTGACACTTGTTAATGCAGAGCTCAGGGTTACCAGCAAATGCAGCAGCGGAGAGATCACGAAAGAACTTTGTATCAGGAAGAGAACCAGAAAAACTATTGTAGGAGACATTCAGAGACACTAAATTGTCAAGACTACCCAGTACTCTGAGGCTGCCTGTTAGCTTGTTGTGGGAGAGGTCCAAGTTGGAAAGTTTTGAGAGATTTGAGAAGCTCTCTGGGATGGGGCCTGTTAGAGAATTCCAGCTCAAGTTCAAGAGGATATCTAACCCTTGCAATTGACCTATCTCATCCGGAATGGAACCAAAGATTCTATTGTTGCTTATATCCAGCAACTGCAAATCCTTACAAAGGCCCAGTGACTGAGGGATCAAACCTGTGATAATGTTTCCACTGAGTATTAGCTTATTCAAAGATGTAAGCTTGCCCAAATTTTGGGGAATACGACCAGTTATTCTGTTTGAAGAAAGATCTAAAACATTAAGACCAACTAGGAATTCAAATGAGGAAGGAATCGTTCCTTGCAGTTGATTCCTGTGCAAGTCAAGCATTTCTAGCTGATTGCAGTTACCAATTTCGTGGGGGATTTCTCCAGTAAGTAGATTATCTGACAATTCAAGAAAGCTCAAACTGCTTAAAAGACCTAATTCTGGTGGAATTGGACCAGTCAAGTTGTTTAATCCCAGCCGTAACCTGATCAAGCTGGTGCAGCTTCCAATATCTGGTGGAATTTGACCTGAAAGTCCATTTGATATCAACAGTAATTGAGTCAAGTTCTCTAGATGAAATAGAGAATTTGGAATTGATCCAGTGAGGAAGTTGTGTGAAAGATCAACTGCTTCAAGTTTCTCACAGTTGGATAGTTCTGTCGGTATGCTTCCATGGAGCTGGTTCTGCCAGGCAAAGAACAAGGTGAGTTCTTTCAGTTGTCCCATAACTGGTGGAATCTCTCCAGATAATCTGTTGTTATCTAATTCGAGTTGCTTCAGTCTGGAAAAGTGTCCGATATAGGAAGGTATTTCTCCAGAAATGTTATTATCAGACAGAAGAAGCTCCTCCAATGAGAGTAAATTTCTGAGAGTCACAAGGAGCTCACCACCCAAGGAATTCAAAGAGAAATCTATGACCATCAGAGTCGTACAGTTTCCCAGACTTTCTGGAATGGTTCCACTTAAATTGTTCTGCCATAGCAATACCCTCCTGAGGCTTTTCATCAAACCTAGTTCATAAGGAATATTACCAGAAAGCTGATTTTCATATAGGTACAAATTTTCCAAGGATGAGCAGTTATGAATCTCTGGTGGGATGTGACCTGTGAGGTTTGCTGTGTAGACTGAAAGTGTTTTGAGGTTCGTGAGTTCTCCAATACTTGATGGAATCTCCCCTGAGATCCCAGTATCTGCAAGACCCAGAAAAATGAGAGCTTTGCAGTTTGATATCTGCATTGGAATTTCACCATGCATACCCGGATTTCCACCTGCTCGAAACGTTTCAAGATCCATCAACTGGCCTAGTTCTCCAGGAATCTTACCAGAGAGTTGGTTGTCATACAGTTCCAGCCGACGAAGCTTCGAACAGTTTCCAATTTCTGTTGGAATTCCACCATGTAAGGAATTTGAATTCAATAATAACCGCTGCAGGTTAGGTAGCTTTCCTATTTCTGCGGGAATGTTTCCTGATAAAGCATTGAAGCTGAGGTCCAAAGTAATCAGAGACGACAAGTTTCCTACTGAACTTGGAATCTCACCAGTAATATTTCCATTTGAGATGACAAGAGTGGTAAGATGACCAAAAGAAAGGAGCTGTGTAGGGAAGCTGCTACGAAGATTAATAGAAGTTATTATGATCTCTGAAACAAACCCATCTTTGGAGCATTTTATATAATCCCATCTGCAAGGATTTTTGTGGTTTGCATTCCATGAAGAGAAGGAAGTAATAGAATTAGAGGAGTTGAAGGTAGAAAACCATGAAAGTAGAGAGAGACCTTCCTGGTTCAGAGCAGAGATGGCTGGAAACAAGGAGATATTAAGAAACAAGATAAAAAGAGTTATTAAGTTGCTTGACATGATGAGGTCGGTGTTCTGCTACTGTTCTATCTCATCCAAACTGCGCAGCACTAGTCTGTCAAATTTACTCTGTATGTTCTCTTTATCATGGATAGTTGGATATTGAAATTCCCATTGCTCCATTTAAAGTTACTGACAAAGATGTAGACTGCTCCTTTCTTCTCCTTCCCCAAACAGTATTTCTCGTTTATATTTGAAGTAAATTTACAGCAAAGACAGAAGAAACGGACAAATGGGGTAATTGAAGCTTGCCTTTTTTGCTAGGTTACATAGTATTAACCCCTTCTTTCAGTAACTTTTATAATTAGAACTGGGAGGTTTTGAAACTGTAAGAACGCAAAATATATAAGCAAGTTCGGTGAGAATGACTGTTCTGGCTAATTTAGTTTTTCCTGGGTACTCTCTACTCTGCATATGCTGCTGTTTGTGGGGACTGACAAGATACCTAGTAGGATAATATAAATGGGAAAATTACCGTAACAGAACATTCTTATGGTGGAAAAACTAGACCTAAATGTAATCAACACGTATGCCAGGTGATGGTTAGAGATCAAATCTGTTTTCTCCTTATGGAAAAAAGCAAGAACAGAAGGAATTGTACTTCCATAAATTTATATGCCACAATTGTATAAAAATGATTTAAAAAATTGACGTTATTATTCTGAACTGATTGTATTCTGTACGTGTAGAAACTTGACTTGAGAATCTTTACATACACATTTTGTTTGGGAAAGGCTCGTCTCTTTTTCTTCCTTGTGAGTTGAACCAATCTTTTAATCTTTTAGGAGGATCTTGATTCTCCTACTCTGTAGTTTTCTTCTCTTCCCTGCCCTATTAGGTGCAAATGACAGGAGTTGCTGCGAATTTCCCAAGACACCATAATGATGGTTCATCTAATTTGGCATAACAATCCAAGTGCTGAGAAGGACCAAGCAGCACCTAATAAATAAATAATAGGTAGAGACCACAAAGGCTCAACCTTTTCTGTTATATATGCATGGTGAGGTCTCAAAATCATCTTGTATTGATAAAGTTGTTTCTTATCATGAAAGTCAGCCGGTGACCTTCCGAAGGTACAATGATATAGGTGCATACACCTTTCTTCCATTGCATGCATGAACCTTCCTCCAATTCTAATTTATCGAACTCTTTTAGAGAAAGAAACTATTATTATAATAATATATTATATGTGTTCATCTTTCATTTCTCAAGGTCATGAAATTCTAAAAATTCCAGGAAATTAAAAGAAAATTGTGCAGCCCAATTTAATTGTATTTTTGTGTCTATAGTAGATGTGTAGAGATATGCGGGTGAGGGATAAGGGATAAGAGAAACTTTAACCTATAAGATAAGGGTAGAGGTATATATCATACACTAAAATTTTACAGTTTGACTTTTTTCGTTGTATATTCATGGAAGGAGACTGAAGTTGTGGTGGTCTTCAGTCTGAGGATAACAGCAAAGAGAACTTTGAATCGAAGAAAACGTACAAACAGAAAAATTCAGAAGGCAGAAAATGATTTCTCAGTAGCACGGGTGATGAGGAGATGTTGAGTGTTTTGAAGATTAAAACAAGTTGGGTATCTGTTTAGGCCTAAGTCGTGGATTAGGAAGGTGGGGGCAAATCATTCCCTAACCACAACTAGATGTTAGCGACTAAGTTCTGCGATTCACATTTTGTAATTAGTTCTTCTACCTCTTTCTTGGAAGATTGACTCCTCCTTCTATCTTGCTGGATCTAAAGGAAGGGACAAAATAAGGTGGCAAGTACAGTATGGTAACAATGATCCTCGAAGATATTAAGCATGGATTAGTATATGATAATTAGGGACTCTTCTTAATGCTCAGAATTCATAGCTGAGCAAATGTTGTGTAGAGGTAATATAGATGATAAATCAAAGCAACCCGTAGCTTATTTTATTTTTTAATTTGACTATTTTTTTTATAATGAGAAATAAATTTTAAGTTAAAAAAATTAAACAAAGCCAAACAATATTCAAAAACAATTATATAATATAAATTTTTAAGAAAAGTACAAATTTGAAAAATCTCAAAATAGTTCCAAAAAAATTTCAAAAAAATATAACAAATTAAAAACAGACAAATAATACAAAATAAAAGAAACACCCTAAATCAAAATCCCACCATGCAAGTTTATAAGTGCGGTGATTGGTGATAGAGAGAGGTTTTGTCTGTAGTATTTGGAGTTAGGAAGAGAGTGGGTAACTGGTAAGTAAGAATGGGTTGGCTTTAGCAATAATAACGAGGGATGAAAGGAAGACATTCTTGTGAGATTATAATTGAGGATTGAGGGGTCACTATCTTGTCCCTGCATCCTTTCATCTCTCAACCTATTTCACATCCATCCAATAACAAATTATTAATGTATTTTGAGTAAAATATTTTTTTTTGAAAAATAATTTTATTATACCATCTTTTTTATTTTAAAAATGTATACAATTTTATTATAAATTAAAAATAAATTACAATTAAATCTAATTTTTTAATTACTGTTAAAGTTGATCATTATTTTTTAATTAAATAATTTTTTATATAATATAATTAAAAGATCATTAATTTTATATAATATGATCAAAATATTTTTTTTATTATTTTACTTTAATTCTTTTTTTTGTTTTAGAAATATATTTACTTGAATTTTTTGTTTTAAAAGTATAATTGCCTGAAAATTTTTTGTGTGTTTTAAATATCATGACTTGAAAAAAAAATTATTTTTTATTTTAAAAATATAATTAGTTGATATTTTTTTTTATATTTTTAAATTTTTAAAATATTTATTTTTTTCTATTTTAAAAATAACGTTATCTTTTTCTTTTGTTTTAAGAATATTATGATTTGAAATTTTTTTTGTTTTAAAAATATTATTACTTAAAATTTTTTTAAAAATATATTTACTTAAAAAAATTATTTTTTTAATTTAAGAATATTATTACTTAAAAAAAATTTTGAAGGTGAGTTTGTCATTGTGTTTTATAATTTTAAATTCTTGATTTTTTTTAAAAAATGATCTTAGTAAATCTAAAAACTATTACTGAATGAATAGTCTTCAAAATTCAAAAATTAAAAAATTCTTTTTAAAAAATATAAAACATAAAAAAATCTCATTAATTAAAAAAAAAAACTAAACACCATCCCTACAAAAAAATGTAATCCTAATCCCATAATGGGGTTGTACGAGGTACATCCCCTTATTATAACAAATATAATATGCCATGGGGGAATCTGACATTAATCAAGTCAGGGGCAGGGGCTCCGTATCAGCATACGAGTATCAACCGTTAGAAGCTATCCGATGTCTTGTCTGATGTCTGATTATGAGCTCTAAGAAGGAAAATTGGATCAATTTTTTTTGCCTAAAGAAAGGTCCCTTTGAAGGTAAAAAGCCTTCTACAAGTTCAACGTCTCTAATGGTACCAAAAAGCTTAGGCTCAAGATAGCATGGGCCCAACCAAGATGTCGGCAAAATGAAGACTACGCTGCTTGGGCCCAAAGTTTTTGGCCCATTTATTTGTCTTTAATCATGGTCCCAATATCTGGAACGAAACGCCAAATGCTTCGGTTTGTACATATTGAAGGCGTGGGTTTAGATAAGCTACCTCAGTAGCCCATATAGAATTATTGATTCCCCTAGGTTTTTGGGACGATGATGATGAATAGTGAATAGCAGCAACACAGGAATGATGTGATTTTGAGGCGGGTTGACATCAAAGAGTGAGCTGATTCCATTTGTAAGTTCCCTTAAATAATACAGAAAATGATGGACGCAAGAAAGTCACCACAAGTAGGAGTCCTCCCCATTAATATCTATCTATCTATCTTACTTCCCCTTACCATAAATATTTACGATTTCCATTTCTCAACAGTTTCCCATAACCATCCAACCTAGCTTGTTCTGCGTCATCTCCAACTGCCACCCATATATCCATTTTGCGTACCCCTCATGACATTACTTAGATGATATATGGATTATCACCATCAATTCATCATCTCCACCAGCTACTTTTTCACTCCTACTTTTGTTGCATCATTTGGTTTTATATCAATGCATAACGATTTCAATTCACATCAGAAGACCATAATCCACGCACGACATTCATCTCTAAAAATTAAAATATATAGAAAGAAAATTGATGCTATTATTATTAAATATTAAACAACAATCAATCTTAAGATGCGTACGTATTTAAATAGTAGGGATAAAAATGGAAAAAAAAAAAATATATATATATATAGAAATGGATTTGAAGAATGTATGTTAACTATATCCTATTGGCCATCAAACAACATTGTATATCAAACCATAACTTGATGCTTTATTTTGGATCTGGAGATAAATGAACAAGTATATTCCATCTTTTTTAATTGTAAATTTTGAGGGACATCCTGCTAAAATTCTTGATCATTTGTCATTCGATTGCCTCGTTTCATTTGAAGTTCATCATATCTCTATCATTAGTAGATTAGCCTAGAAGAAAAGCCTCATATATATCAATAATACAATATGAGATGGATTTGTCTGTCATTTTTTAACAACATTTCCAATAACCTGGTCATAGGCCCTTGAAGGACAACTTTATTCTATTCCATTCAATATATTGATAATGTCTATATATAACATATTTAATTTAATTTTCTTCATCCATAGTTTGCACTAACCCTTTTTTCTTCTTTCAAATAAAAGGACGAATAAAACAACCCATAAATGATTAATTATTAAGGTCTCGATGAGAAGACTTGCAAAGTTGAAAAATCAAAGGAACTCCAACTCCAACCATCGCTGACTAGGTTCATCGTAGAACTGATTGGTAATTCAGCATCTTCGTCATTCAGAGGGATGGAGTACTCCAACTCCTCCTGCAATTGCATCATGGGCGGTTCCCAAGTAAGTGAAGATGACGTCGACGTAGCGTCAGACCAGAAAACATCTTGCACCACTTCATCACCACCCAACAAGCCCTCCCACTCCAGCTCAATTCCACTCATCAACCCCTTCTCTTCTTGAGGAAGCCCCCCTAGCAGTACTTCAGATGAATCCGTGATCGGATCAGACGGATGGGGTGCATCCTTCTCAGTTTCAACGCTTTCCGGTGTCAAAGAATCTGAGGAGTTGAACGACGATGACCCATTCGCCTGATCATTGAAATCTTGATCGGAGCTCAAGAACTTAGCAAACACAAGGGCCATGTCAATATCAGACCCATTGGCTTCGTTGTCTTTATTAGCTACCGACTCTCTATCCTCGGAACCGGAGTTTGCACTGAAAGAACCTGTGGAAAGACGATCAGTTAATGGGTGCCTGGGGATCTTTGAACGGCGGGTTTTGCGGGAACCGCCACCGATGGGGACGTTGCGAAGAAAGCCGCCTTTGGTCCAGTAGCGCTTGCAAGCTTTACAGAAATACCTGGGCTGGGAGAAGCTGTAGTTGTTGTAGTAACAGAATTTGGTGTTGGAAGAAGAACAACGGGGGCAATTGGGAGCTGGTTGGTTGTTGTTGGGTTTCCACCTTGATGGGTCCATGGGAAATATTGGTGTGGGAACTGGGAAGTGCAACATCTGGTGGTACTTGCCACTTGATCTGCTATGTGGGAACATTAAAAGGAAATGGGAGAAGATAATGGAGAGAGAGGAAGAAGATATAAGGAGAATGGGGAGGTGGGAGCGAGAGAAGAGAGCATGTGTGTTTGTGTGTGGCAGAGGAATATGTTTATGTATAGGTATAAGGGAGGGGAGGACCGAGGGGGTGAGATATGAGAGGAACGTGGGCAGTCGGGGAGCCGTTAAAAGCAAGGAAGGGGGGGAGTGAGAGTGCGTGAGTTGGTGATGTGGATGTGGATTTCGAATAATTTTCACATTAGGCTGTCCTGTTTCATAGGCATAGGCGGATTGGCCGTGTCTCATTCTGTCACGTGTCATTTCTTCATTGGGCTGCATGGTGATTGTGATTTGAGGTAGCTAAGTCAAAGCTTCTCTCCCTTCTCATTATTTTATTCTCCCAACTCATGTGGGGTGGTGAAATGACCAATTCACCATGCAAGCAAGGCCAAGACATCCTTGTGAATTCTAATCACACCAAATATAATTAAGTCAATGATGCAGGGTTTAAAAACTATGATTTAAATGTAATATTTCTACTTAAACACCCATTTTGGAGGATCACGAACATAATTGTTAGCATGAAGGAGAGTTAAAATAGAGAATATTATATGTGGCAAAATAACTATATATAATTCTATATTATGCCACATAAAAGAGTGGGTTAATGGAGTTGATTACAGCATTTCCAAATTAAAAAGGGAGGGGGCAATTGTGTGATTTCAGGAGGGAGAGAGAGAGAAACGTGGGGAAGCAATGAAGCATGTATATGGAGGAATAGAGTGTACTATAATGGGTTAAGGGGGGAGAATAAAGGAAGAAGATAGAGGAAAGAAAGTAATTGAAAAACACAATGGAAGGCTAAGGATGCGGGAATGGAAGCATGCGCACGTGCTGAACGGAGATACGTGGCATATCTTCCTTTCAATTCCTTAATCCCCAGTTGACCCTAGATTTCGTCGCAAATTATATTAATTTTTTATTAATTGATCCCGCCACCCTCATCGCGGTCAACGTATCAACTAAAATATCAGCATCAGCTATCCACCCCACACGCCTGGATTCTATTCATCACTTGTGTACCTAGATATTGTGGCTTTCTAAACACTAGATCAACTTGTTTTGCTATAGTTATTTCATATATAAACAAGAATTGTTGTAAAATAATATCTAAAATTTTATTCGGTGCAAGTAATTAATTTATTAACTATTTAATAAAAATATTGGTTAAATTTCTATAGAGGTTGAGGTTGATGAAAGAAGGAATAGGAGGCATGGGAACCACGTGGGGGGTTTAACGTCGGTTTCACAAAGGAAAATATCATATATTAACTCCACGGTTAGGCCAATCATTTATCTCTGTATGGGTGATCAAGTTTGCACATTGCACTCAGACTCTTATCCATATCAAGCATAATTTCTTTTCAGCCAGCCAAAAGTAACTACAAAACACAAACGCAAGCCGAAAGGTAAACAAAACAGACTACAAGAAATAACACATTATTCGGGCCTGGAAGCCCAATTCCAAAGAATCTAAAGCAAGCAAAATAAGGGCCCAAAAGCCCAGTTATAGAGCACATCCGGAAAAGACAAGAAAGTAAATCGCCGGCGCTTAATTTAATCACTCCTGGACCGACCTTTTCAATTCAAATTGTATTCGCCTAACCTGTACAGCCCAGCGGAAAGTGAATTTCATATAAAAATTGTATTTAAGACAATTAAATTCACATGAATATTAATATATTATATATATTGTTTTGAGATGTTTTGATATTTTTAGTATCTTAACTTCAAAAAAATAAATCGTAGTTAGTGACTATTAGTAGTTATTTCATAGTTTTAAAAATTTTCTTTTTTTTTTTAAAATAAAAAAAGAGTGAAAGTTTTCTATTAGTATCAAATTCAATCCACGGCACTATAAAATTTGAGTTGATCTGGTCAATATATTAAATTAAAATTATACAAAAAGTTTTGGTTGATTGAATAAGCGAGCAGAAGAGAAACCCATTGTTTTCAACTATAGCAGAAGAATAACGTCTGGGGGCTGGGGCCTCAGATAACGGCGTACTGATGGCACTATAAAATTTGACTTGATCTGGTCATAAATTAATTTTGCAACTGCTTTAGTATCACTATCATCAGCTTTGACCTAACACAAAAACACTGCTACTCACGAATTTTGACATCCTTCTTAGTATTAAGTGTTAATTGATTTTAATATTATGACTAAAGAGTCTTGAGTATTGGCTCATGAAATAACAACCTTCTTAATATCAAGTGTTAGTTGATTTTAATGTCGAAGGTTTAAGCTCTTATGCACTTTTTTTTATGTTGAAATACTAGTTATGATCAACAAAATATTCTGTCGAGGAGAAATTATTGAAGTGATATAATATATTGAAACCAAAGCTTTAAACTAAATGAGTTGTACATCTGCCGCTGACCCCATTGGTAGGAGGAAGTGGATGTGAAAACGTTAATTCAAGCATAATTTTATTCTCCATAATATGCATTAACTGTGATTATAAAGATGAGATTGACCGGCATCGCTAAAACTACGTAGCTTCCCCACAATTCCTATCCACAATAAGATTTGATGTGTAAATAAGGGGGCTTCACCCGTTATAAATAATTGGGCGGAACCAGAAGCAGAGCACCGCACTCTAATCAAACCTATAGTTTCTAGTTTCTCAATTCATAGGACCTTTGAAGATGGCATTATCTCAGCACATCCGTGTTATCATGATGGCAATTTTTGTTGCATTCATGCTGCTTATGTCCTCCCAAGTCGCTGCTGAGCCGCTGCATGGTGCAGGGGCAGAACTCAATCTAATTGGTTTGTATAACTTAAACCTTACGTTTGAGTGATACTCTGTGTACTCGCTTATTCTTGGACGCTGAAAAATATTTTGACTATATGCAGGAAGAAGAGCTCTTCAGTACAATACCACAGGGCGTGGAGGATACAATTAAGTAAAATCAGGCATATCATGCTAGCTTGCTCCGATCGATCTGTTGCTTTTCAATAAGTCGTCCCTGTGACGAAGAAAATAATGTCTTATAAGCAGTAGTATTCTATGATAGCATATATTTACGTGTCTCAGAGTGGTCGCAACCAATACTCATATCTACTACTCTCAAGTATGCATATGTCGTTATGTAATAATTATTCCTAATAAAGCTTCCTTTCTTCTTTCATTTTCTTCCTCCTTAATTGAGATATGATAATTTGGATTGATGTTTAACATGAAGGTTCCTCAGGTACATGAAACGTAGAAAACCATTAGGAAGATGGGAGTATTAGAGGCACACAAATTCTAAATCCATCACTCGTTCATGCCCGTAGAACTTGAGAATAAGACAACAAAGAAAAGGGCTGAACAGTTTGTTACTACATACTACAATCTAACTAATTTTGGACACTAGCCGATAAGTAATAATATTCAATACCGGAGGTTGACTACTGACGCTGATATCCTCTCCTTGAATTATACAGCATACGAACTCGCCCTTCCAATCATTCTTCTTAGGAATAAATATGCCATTAGCCGATAAATAATAATCATTGCGGCTATCGTACATCAACTTCCATTTCTCTCCCGATTTTAGTTTCAGTTTTATTCATTAGAAGAGACTCGCAGCTACCTGAAGCAGAGGTTGAACCAGAGCAACCATACTGAATTTTCACAAGTAATCTGGAAGTGTGGTAGTTAAAAGAGATATAGCGCACCCATGACATAAACGCTGGGACTTGCTGCAACCTTCCATCTGAAATTTTTTCAGGGTCTCCTTGGCATATTAATTTGCACTGACTTACATTGAGATGTTTTGATATTTTTAGTATCTTAACTTCAAAAAAATAAATTGTAGTTAGTGAATATTAGTAGTTATTTCATAGTTTTAAAAATGTTCTCTTTTTTATTTTTGAAATAAAAAAAGAGTGAAAGTTTTCTATTAATATCAAATTCAATCTGGCACTATAAAATTTGAGTTGATCTTGTCAATATATTAAATTAAAATTATACAAAAAGTTTTAGTTGATTGAATAAGTGAGCAGAGGAGAAACATTGTTTTCAACTACAGCAGAAGAATTCTGGTGGCCGGGGCCTCAGATAACGGCGTACTCATGGCACTATAAAATTTGACTTGATCTGGTCAATATATTAAATAGAATTTAAATTTATACATTTAAATATATATTATTAAAAAAATTATAATAAAAAAAAAGTGAGAGAATGTAGAACTCATAATAATAAAAAATATATATAAAAAATAATATATATTTAGTGTAAAAATTTATGATATATAAACATTATTTTTTTATATTAAATTAATTTTGCAGTTGCTTTATATATTATCATCAGCTTTGACCAACACAAAACACCGCCACTCCTGAGTCATGACATCCTCGGTCCTCCCAAACAAAAGGAAATCGCCATCTAAGAAATTTTGCGTTCTCATCCTAATTTAATTATTTTAAAAAAATCTTATATACTTTTTATGACTTAAGCTATATTTTAAACCTAAATTATGTCTCTAAATAACTTATTACACATTTATTTAAGAAAATAAATTCAGCTAATATTTATATGACTGAGCATTTGTTTGATGGTATGTATTACTGTCAATTTTAAGTTTTGACCTGTTGTTTTTGGAGGGTTAGAATCAAGTTTCAATGTCCGAATTTAAGCGGGTTTATAATGGCTTAACTTGAATAGGGTCGGACTTATCTTGCCGGCCAAAAATTTTTTTAATGCTTTTTTTAATTTTTCATCCTAAATAGTATATGAATTAAACAACTTATCTTTATATCTATATTTATTTATATTAATTTATATCTATATCTATTTATATTAATTTTTGTATCTTAATTAGCATATGAATTAAACACATTTTTATGAAGTATTTACAAATTTTTTTTTATCATACTACTGTATTTAAGTACTTGTATTATTTTAACTTATCTAAATTACACTATTTTTATTTAAACAACTACGTTTTATTGCTGAATACATACAACACTATCCAATGATCTATTATTAATGTAGGCAATATACAATTAATGTGTGTGTATATATATATATGCTCCAATGATTTAGTTATAACTTATAAGCTCGGCTTATTTATTATGTGATTTAATTCAAATGATAAGATATTGAATAATTAGGGCTAATATATATGTTGCACCATTATGACTTGTTAAAACTTCTTAATTATAATAATTATGTCATATAAATCAACACTAGGTAATCAAAATCAATTTAGGCCATGTATTTTAATTTCAATTATTTACAAATTTATATTTTTTATAATGAGAAAGGAATAGACCAAAGACACCAAATATTGTTGGTCGCAATTTAATTAATTTAAAATGTGTTAGTTATTTTTGTGATTAATTTTTATATTTTCTTAATTTTTTAATTTTTTTAGTTAGGCCCTTTTAAGCCTATTTAGGTTTTAAAGTTCTGAAGGGTCGGGTTAAGGCTTTCAAATAGAGGCCCGACAAAATAAGAGTCTAGCCCGGTTAGGCCTATTTTTCTTGTAACTTGAGCCCGGCCCGACCTACCTGTTTTGACAATGCTAATGGTATGAAGTATGAATACACAACGCAAAAACATTGAGGTTAAGTGTAAATATGAAAGATTAAAAATAAAAATAAAAATAGTGCTAACTTCAAATTCTAATATAACGTTGGCCATACGTCATTATAAACTTTAAAGCAAAAAATAAAAAGGGAGAGAGAAATATAACCACTAGACTTGTTCATGGGTCGGGTTAAGCCGGGCTTTGACCTAAGCCTAGTGAATTTTATATGTGTGGGCTTAGGCTTAAGCCTAATGAGTTTTATATGTGTGGGCTTGGGATTCAACCCACATTCATAGGTTATGCTTTTGTACAAGCTCATGGGTAAAGCTTGGGCTTTACCTATTATATTAGTCGATTTTTTCTTTCATTTTTGTAAGTGCAATCTATATTTTAATATAATAATAATAATAGCAATACTTTTTTGTACATGAAAATTATTACAAAATCATATACAATAAGAAATATACAAGTTTGAAAGATGATTAAGTACATCATTGTTATTATCATCATCTCAAAAGCTTAAATCTTGTACATTAATATCATTATCATCATCACTACTCGATGCTGATCCATCAGTCTCATCCCTCAAGTTAACTGCAAATATTATAAAAATTGTTAATATATCAAGTATTTCACCAATATTCAATACATAAATAATTAACGAATTAAAAAAATATTAAAGGTTATCGTCTCTTGCACGAGTCCAATCCTCAAGACAAATCAATGTTTGATTGATATTCGGCTTCAATGAACTTCTCCAAGGACTTATCACTTTCTTCCCAATACTAGAAGTTGACTCAAATGCAACTGTAGATATTGGTAGTACTGTCAAACGGGGCGGGCCAACCCGGCCCACCCTGTTTGACCTCAACTCGCCCCTTAAACGGGACGGGGCGGGCCAGCCCG
>JASKGM010000007.1:10348868-10385984 GCA_034509205.1 Ceratonia siliqua
ATGAAAAATGTATCATCATGTTATCTGATAAGAAATTTCAACTTGGGCGAGGGGGGAAAAGGGTCCAAGTGTATGCTGAGTGACAGAGAAAGGTTCATAGTTACTAAAACCATTGCTGCGCTGAGCTAAGTCAGAGCTATTAGTTAAGGTTGTCTTGGTCACGGTCCGTTCCGGTCTTCACTTAGCCTCAAGGCTGCTATGGCCTCATACGGTCACCCTTAGACTTTTCACCTGGAGGCTGGACCACCTCTTTCTTTACAGGGGCTGGGTCAATTGAACCATTCAATTTCTACTGGTTCATTTTTCTCCATTTACTGTTACCCGCCTGAAAAAGAGATCAGGGAGCTCAAAAGCAAAAAAGTCAAAGCAGCTGAACTAAATTCAATTATAAATTCCATTTGCAGCACTGACTGTGTCTTGCTTAACACTAATTACACGCTGCAGGGTATCAGAACTTTGCAGAGAAAAAAATATAAATTTATAAAGAGTGGATAAGTAATTGTGGGGAATTTAATTAGAGATCAAAGAATCACAACAATCCAAACCTCCAAATGATTTATGATCTACTTTAAAACTTTTGGCACAATTGTGATCAGGATATTATTTTTTTCTAAAGGCATTAATTCTTTTATGGGGTACCGAAAAAGCTTACATTCATGAACTTATTTAATAATTTGGGAGGTATGCTACAGTTTTTCTTTAATATTATTTATTTATTTATTTCGTATTTATAATATTTTAAAATTTTTTTTTGAGATGTTTTTGATTTTTTTAATGTATAATTTTTTTAATTTAGAATTAATTTATCATTATTAAAAAATAAAAGAAATTAAAAAATTAAAAAAATTAAACTCCCATGTAGCGGTAGGGGAGCAGCCATTATTGTTGAAATATACAGGTTGACAAGTTACGCCTATTGCAAGAGATGGATTAGTTGGGTTAAAAAAACAGAAGCTTCTTCCAAACCGTCAAATGCGACTTTTGCCACACCCCAAAAGCTGTGTATAATTTAATGCTTGTTAAGTGATCAGACTAAAGAAAGACAGAGACACAACATCTAACGAAGAGCACTTTTGCTAGAGTTATTTCCCCTTTCGAAAGATTAATATTGCCATATTTACTTTTCTTCCGACAATGAACCTACCACATAAAGCTACTATAAAACAAGACTAGATGTCCTAAAGTCCAGCTTTAAAAATCAAAATGATTATATATATCCCATTCCCCTCCTTGAACTAAGTCAATTCCCAACATGATTCCGAAGAATCTGCTACTCAGTTTGAAGCTATAATGGTCAATTTAGAGGCCACTGATGAGCTTTCAGTATGCAAGAGTAACATATAAATAATGAATGAATTTGGGGATACCACCCTCTTGAAAAAACATGTCACTCTCCCTATTCACAACCCATTATTTGAATAGTCAGTCATACTAGGTACATATCTGCATATTCCTAATTATAGCCAAAGAAAGAACATATGAAACTTGGACACACCCAAATAATGGTCCACAAAGAAAACTCCAGCTTTGGGACCGCTCCGCCGTTAAACTCACTGGCCCTATATAATCTGCTGGATCTTTGGGTCCTTCAGAGATGTAAGCCAAAAATATTGGTGTCAACTTGTCAATACACTTTATCCACTAATATTCCAACTTCACACGAGAGCTTACTTGTCTATCCTAAGTCATTAATTATATGACATGGCACAAGCTAAGACCCTTTCCATCTCTCCACACGTACTTAGAAAAATAGGGAAAAAAAAATAGAATAGACACGTTCAGCCAATCATGACATCACGAAACCGGCCTTGGTATAAAACCCTAATTTAAAAATTACGGTAGAAGAAGCCAAACTTTACCAACAATGTATCTGCTATTAAATTAATCCAGGCCTCCCCATCATTGACCAGCTCTCTTTATGTGTTTCATGTCAGCTCTTATATATACCCCAGTTTGGATTAAAATAATTATGATTTTCTCCTCCTCGACTTCTCCTCCTCCTCCTCCTCTTCTACTCTGATCACAATTCAATCTTAATTTGGCACCAAGCATGGACTTCCCACCAGACATTCCCTCAGGCAGATCACCCAGAAGAGAACTCCAAGGCCCTCGTCCCACACCTCTAAGGATACGCAAAGACTCTCACAAGATCAAGAAACCACCGCTGCCACCGCAACCACAAGGTCCACAACCTCCTCCGCGCCAACCGGTCATCATCTACACAGTCTCTCCAAAGACAATCCACACCACACCAGCTGACTTCATGAATCTAGTTCAACGCCTCACTGGCTATTCTTCATCTTCCTCTTCCAGTATGGTGTCAAACGATCCTTTCAATGGTAATAATGGCGATATGATATCGCCCGCAGCGCGATACGCGGCTATAGAGAAGGCCAGGTCTCCCCATGGGAAGAAACAACATCAAAGTGCGGATATAGGTGATGTGGAAGGGATAGAGATGGGTCATGGGATTGAACGGCCGAGTATGGTTCCCGGGATTTTGTCACCGGGACCGGCTGCACTGTCTCCGATCCCGTCAAGCTTCTTCTCGCCACCGTCGTCAGATCCAAGCATGCTTAGCTTCCTTCATGATTTGAGCCCTGTCCTTCACAGTAGCAGGAGTTTTCTGGAGGGTAATTTCATGCTGAGCCCTTCATACTTTGTTTCTCCTCATACTCCATCTATAGACTTATTCAACAATTTATTTGATTAATGAATTTGTAGTTTTTATCCTTCAATTTAGACTACTGTTTCATCGGGGGAAAAGAGAGGCCATGTTTACCTTATTGTGGCGTAGTTTCAGAGGGGAAGATGACGTAAAAAAGGACTAAAAAAAAATTGTTATTCTTTTGGTGGGTAGCTAGCTGGAATTACTTCTTAATAAATTTATTCTTTACTTTTTTTCTGTAATTAGTTTCATTTAATCAGTGGGCCAATATAATGCTCAAATATCTTACAACTTTCATTGTCGACTTCATTCTGTATATACATTATACACGAATTCATTTCTTCTTGGTATAAGAGTTATATATCAGAACTTTCTTGCAACTTAAATAGAAACTCTGAATTCTGCAGACGGGCCTAATTAATATATCTGAACACTTAAATGCTGCAGAGTGAAGGAAGTTTAATTCACGAATATTTAATAGGAGAACTATATGGTATGCATTGCAGAAGCTCGATCTTAATCTCAAACTAATGGTTTGAAAAAGTGGGGAAGATTAGAGATCAAGTCGTAACATTGAAAAACAAATAATGAATCTCCTATATATATATATATATATATATATATACTGTTTGATTAGTAATACGATTGTTTAAACAGCTAGCATTATTTTACTTAAAGAAATTTCGTAATAATTTGTGGCACAATGATGACATTGCATGTAAAATTTACTTGAAATGTGTGAATTTTGGATATGCAAATAGATAGAAATTATGAAATAAAATGTAATAAATTCATCAAAAACGACAGTAGTAAGTAAAATTAGTGTGTCTTAACCATTCTGAAAGAAGTATATATAAGAATTAATATGAGAATTAAAATAACAATACTGTATAAAAAACATCAATAAACAAATATGTATATTTACTCGCACTTCTCTTTTATGTATAATAGATGTTATATATATAACAAGAACTATAACTCTATAAGTATACCTATTTTCAAATATATATGCAAAGCAAAAATGACGAAATTATTGAGATAACTAATTAAACTGTGAAAGGAAGGTTCGAAAGCATAAACATGAAATATGTTAATGGGGGGACGAACCGTCCCCCCCAATTTTGGTTTTTATTTTTTATGTTTTTTCTTAATTTTTTTACTTTTTAAAATTAATTAATTATTTTTTATATCATATATTTCTTTAGAAAATTTTTAAAATATTTTAAAATATTTTTTGTATTTTTAATACTATTCATCCATAACTTTTTTTACTATGAATTTGTAAGTTAAAAAATTCTAAAAAAAAAATCCCAAAAAATTTAAAAAAAATACATGAGGTAAACAATACTTAATTAATTTTAAAAAATAAAATAAAAATTTATCAAAATCTCCTACCATCCACTGGCGGTAAAGAAGTAAACCCCTATATTAATACTCAACTCACCATTTAATAATAAAGGAACTAAAGGGGCAAATACAAAATTTGTGCTTCTTGCATGATAAAAAGATTTAGTTGGTGCTTATCAATTAGATGCACTTGGAAAAAAAAAAGTGTTAGTGAATAGGTTACATTTACTAATTTCTAATGAATGCAAATAATGATTAACATATAGGACTATTAGAGAGATTAAATTAACATAATTGAAAAATTATAAATTACGTCAAATCTAATGATAAGTGATAATTTAAATAATTTACAAAATAGTTGAAGTTTAATTCTTTATATATATCATCATGTACATTCATAAAAAAAATTGTTTTAAAGCAATTTGCAATCTAATAAATAAGCCATCTACTTTAATTAATAGTAAGTCCCACAGATACAGCTACCAGAGCACTTTTATGATAAGAACACATATCTAAACGACAAATTAAACACATATCTAAATGACAAATTAAGTTGCTAGACTTTTCAAAACCTATATCTATATTCCATATTAGATAGGTCTATCTAGTCAAATTTGTGCATATTTCAGAAGATCCACAATTCATGATAAATATTAAATAAAATTCACATGATTAATTGTTTATTTTAAAAGATGGAGAGTTTCAAAACAGATAAAATTCAGTAATTAATTGATGAAATCTCAATGAGCCTCTTCTGCCCCAAAAAAAAAAGGGCGGGGGCGAGGGTGAGAGTCAGTGAATCACATAGCAGGAAAGTGTTAAGAGAATGCAATGGTGACTTTGAAGTTGAGTAGGACAAAAGACAAGGTCTCCCTTCTTCTCCGGTCGTACACGATCTTGGATCCGCAAAGTCAAAAGTTTGATACAAGATTCAAACCCAAATATAGTTGTTTATAGGGAAGGTTTGGGAGCAGTTAGAGACATAAAGGCATGTATGGCGAGAAAATTAAACCAGGTTATTAAAGACCAAATTGGCATTATAATGATAAGTGCTTGAAAGAAGAAAGTGTTTTGGATTTTGGTTTTCACGACTTAGAAGCCCACAACCCCAAAACTCAGTATCACATCAAAAGATATTAAATCCTTTCAAGTTGGTGAGAAGGTTCTCAAGCCAGCATGATATTTCTGCTATTAGAGTTTGATTGGAGGAAACCCGGAACATCTTTCTTGAAAGTTCCCAGAAGCTGACAAGACCCGCAGTAACTTTTCCAAGACAATAGTATGCCAATTGTTCAATATCCCATTCCCTTGGCAACTAGTTGGCCGCGCTTTAAAAGGCCTTGTTATCTCAAGCTCTAACCCTTGTTATCTGAATATGGAGGTAATTAGGACAAGTAAGTCTATGGATACACGCCTTATTAACACGAGCTCAGCTTAGGTGGCTCGGATGGTAAGAATTTAGATAACAAATCATAAATTTAATATTTTTCTCTTCTATATAATATACACACACACAGGCCTTAAGTCCCTATATTCAACATTTAATTTGGCATGATCTGTTCAGTTTTCACTGGGCAGTGTTATAAAATTTGAGTGTTAATCTTCTTGTGAAAATAGTATCCAAAACAAAAACATTTTATTTTTTTCTCGTATACGGTATTTTAGATGAATGGAACAAAATATAATCAAATCAATATACAGACTATACAGTAATAGTCAATATGAAATTTAGAAATGAAAGGGGCTTGATTGATAATTCCTTCATTTAGATAGCTTACCTAATTTGTTCATATATATATATATAAATAGATAGTTTACCTAATTAATAATTTAAAACTAATTAATAATTTAAAAATAGTAAAGTTATTAAATCTTTTGTATTTTATTTTCTAATTATATTGTTTATTTCATTCATCCATCCAAATAAATTGTAAAAGCCTAAAAGACAATCACAAAACATTTTTTAATACAATATATTTCATTTCATCATTCCACTTTTATAGGAGTTTGATCCAGCGCCAAACATTAAGTAGTTACTTAGAATTATTTTTGTTTTATTATTTTATAAAAATTTTTAGAACAAAATTAAAAAATAATTTTTATAAAAAAAATAAAAACTTGTTTGGTATAAACTACGAGAAAAATTTTTTTAAAACAAAAAAAGTTGTTTAATTGTAATATAATGAAAACACTTTTTTTTTAATTAATGACAAAAGTTAGTTACCCCTTTTACTATTAGGCCATGGTCCAAACCCTGAAACACAATGGAATATTTTTAAATCCATTTACAAATTTCTCACCTCATTTTAAGGGGAATCAAAAATTTAGATTATCCTAATTTTAACCTTCTCTATTCAACTACCGATTAGAAAAAAAAGATAGAAACCTTTCCATTCTTTTTTTTTTTTTCATTTTTACTCCCTATTTATTTTCCATTTTCCTACCAAGCATACCATTAATTCAACAATACATGCTCGTGTATGCAAATAACGTCTTGTGTATATACACGCCATGAGAGATGAATTTATATATATACAGTACAAGGGAGGCTGTCTCAAAGAAAGAATAATGACCAAAGCATTCAGGTCATATAAAAGAAGAGCTCTAACATACTTGAGAAAAGTTCACTCAAATTTGCTGTGATGTTGCGTCTTCTTATTGACTCACGTTTGCTATGATATAGCATGTTCTTATGGGGTAATAATTCCAATCAAAGAATATTGCCTCTCTTGTGAGCTACCAATATTTGCAAATATGAACACATTATTTTTCTACCTTCGGCTCTCCTATGCCCTGTTTCACAGCCTGTCTTACTTCCTAACTCAATAAAAAAGAGGGGGGTTATAAGTTGTTTTAGGCACACATACTACATATATGATATACCCAACTTGTTCATATCACATCAAACAATTATAGAGCGAAAATTGATAATGTGTTAAGTGTAATTATTTTATAGAACAGCAAGACTGCAACAAGTGCCCCCCAATGCTTCCTTTGCTAACTCAAGCACATTGTGGAACAATTCGAACCAAATGGAAAGAGAGAAAAGAATTCAGGACTGGAAATCATTATACACATCTACACCAGCACAGAGATACTTCATTATCACGCATTACACCAAGAAATTACTAAGATCTCCATGAAAATGAACAATCAAGTCATATATCATGAAAATATTACATAACAAAAAGAAATATGATGTTTGAGGTAGCTAGATATAGTCAATCATCTCGCCTCTTTAGCACCATTTCAAAATGAACCATACAACTTATGTTGAATAAATCATGTTACATCGTCCTCCCAATAGCACAAATCCCCTCATGAGATTCTATGTCATGGTTCTCACTTCTCAACAATTAAAGAACATTGTAGTGAACATATCCTGGTTCTCATTCCCCGGGAACTATTCGTTCAAGAAATTATAAAGCACTCACGCATTTGAAAAAGCCTGAAGTCTTAAGCCAAAAAGTTTTACAAAGTCAAACATTATACGCGCATACAACTCCCATGATGAAAGTACCAACATAATTACTACAGAATTTCAATCATTATTTAAGTAGTAACTGGATATTCTAACAAAGAAGCAAGATTATGTCCATATACCCAATTCAAATGAAAATTTCCATTCAAGTCACATAAGTATAAGTTGGATAAGGAAGAAAGAAAGAAAGAAAAAAAGAGAGACTTTGACACAGTCAAATTCCTCTACACACAGGAAATAGAGGGATTTGTTTTTAGTTTCGTTACTTGAAAATCATCGCAAACCAATCCACACCACACTGTGGGCACACAAAGAAGTTATCTAAGGGGAAAGAGGCGGAAGCGATGCCCACCGAGAAGTCTAGCTCGTCACCACTCCGACTTACCTCTACAATATTGAGCCAAAACAGCAGCACCTTCACGCTGACCCCAATTGGTACGAACCCTCGAGAGAAAAACTACAGGAGCCGTTCAAATAGACATAGAATCTACCAGTCGATTTGTCCAAATCGTAATCGATAATTCATTTTGGGAAGATACCCTTGAGAAAGTTATAGTCGTCGACAATGGCGGTGGAGGCCATAAGAGGCAGTGATAGGAGGAGGAAAGTGGAGACGAAGAGAATGACGGTGATAGACATGAGTGGGTGAGTGTTTGATAAGAATTGTTCTCGTATGTTTTTCCGTGTTTTTTCTAAAACAATAGATAAAATATGTTAAAAATGTTATGTATATTTTATTTTTTAATCATTATTTTATGAAATAATTTTTAAAAAAATGATAAAAATACTTACTAATTCAAACAAATTTTATTGTTCTTTAAAAATAAAAAAATTAAAAATTAAAAAAAAATATTTCAAACAGGTTGTAAATTTCTTGAATTTAACTAATTAAATAAATAAATTATTCAAGCATGACTTATTTATTAGATAAGCCTAAACTTGTGCTCAAGTTCTCATGCTTAGCTTGGCTCGGCTCATTTTTTGGACCAAACCTAAACAAGCACCAACTTAAACATATATGAACCCTAAATGAGCACCTATTCAACATATAACCTTTCAATTACAATAGAAAAAAAAAATCATCTTTATCATTCATTACTATCACTGATAAAGTTTTTAAAAATATTGTAATGGTTGAACAAGAATGTCATCAGCATCATACTTATCACTAAACAAGCTCTAAATATCATGACAAAGAAGAAATAACTGCAAAAAAAATTGATATACTTAACAGCAAAATAACATATTGCTTAATTATGTTAACAACAACAACATAAACTATTTGAAACTCAAGCTCATTTACAACAAAATAGTAATATTGGCCAATAGCAGAATAAACTATTTGAAATTCAAAAGCCCATTTGCAATAAAATAGTAATATTAGCCAAAAATAATTCACAGTAGTTCTTAAAGACCACCAAGTCTTTATCTTCTAAATTCCATATAAGCAGGCTGCTAAACTCATGGAATAGGCAACACAATCTCCTCTCCTTTGTCATCCATTTTTCTCCTACAAAACAGGGGAAGAATATGTAAAAACAAAATATATATTTAAACAAAACATGTTGATATTTAGCTTAATATTGTGTTAGTAATATTACCTATGACTTCTTGAAATTATGAAGACAACGAACTCATTGCCCTCCTCAAATTAAGGCTTCTACAGTGGTTGGACCCAATGATGCACGATAAGGGTCAATAACTCGACCACCAGCACTAAAAGAAGACTCTGAAGCAACTGTGGACACCGGAACAGCAAGAATATCAGCAGCCATCCTTGAAAGTATTCTAAACTTTTAAGTTATTGGCCTTCCACCAATCTAATGCACTAAATTTTTTAGGATCCATTTCTCTTTCATTGCATCTGTAGACACCTTCCTCAAGATAAATATCCAATTCTGATTTTTCTTGTGGAATAGCTTCTTGTTCACGAACAAGACTCAAGAGCCTAGACCAACCAGCACTAATTAAAGGTGAGTTGGAAATTTCAGTGGACTTATAGCATGTTGATTCTAAAGGAACTAAAGATGGAAAATTTTAATTCATATGCTGAACATAATCATCGTATATTTCATATAAGGCCTCCCTCACTTCATCCACATTCTTTTGAACATCTTCTGCTCAATCATAAATAAGTGGAAAACACATCTCAGTAGCCTTAAGTTTACACATCTAGGATCTAATACACAAGCTACAACCATCAAGAAGTTGCATTCACCCCAAAATTTATCAAACTTATGTTTCATTTTACTTGCCATTACTCACACAAACTCGGCATTGTGAACAGATGCATTATCCAATCCCTCTTTAATTCTAAAAACCTCCACAAGGTACAAGCTACCAGAAATTATGCTAGTAACCGAAGCAAATGGCTCTAAAAGTTGACAAACTTTCTCAACTTGATCCCATTCTTCTTGCTCTGGCAGTTGTCATAGTTAGGATCCCTATCCTTGAACCTTGGATACATGTCTTTAAAATTTAAAGCAGTAGACAACATTTCATAAGTCGAATTCCATCTAGTAAGACAATCAAGAACCAGTTTTTGTGCAGGCAATTGCAATTGTTGCTCTATTTCTGCAAAATTTTTCAACCTAGCATCAGAATATTTGATATACTTTAAACTTTCACGAACATTGTGAATAATAAACTTTATAATTTTACCCAATCCATTTTGAACCATCAAATTTAGGATATGCGCACATCACCGAACATGAAATAACTTTCCATCACAAACCATTTTTCTATGTCAAGAGCAGTTAATAGTTATCCTTCAAAATTCTCAAACAAGAATCACTTATGATGCATAATCCACAGAAACAGTGAATACTTTTTTTTCAACCCCCCATTCCTTTAAACACTTGTACATTGCATCTGCTATATCAACTCCACGATGAGGAGGAGGGATTTCCACAAAGTTAAGGATGCGTTTTTGCAAGTTGTACTCATGATCAAGAAAGTGTCCAGTGATGACCATGTATTCAACTTGTTGGCTCAATGACTTCCAAAGGTCAGTGGTTAAACTGATTCTATTCACATTCTTCAACAATACCTTTAATTTCTTTTTCTCAGACTCATAGACAGCTAGTATATCTTGCTTGAGTTGCCATCTCAATATTCTTTCAAAGTTAGGTATTCCTATCCTCATAGCAAAATTAAAACCAACTTCCTCAGTCAAATTTAGTGTGTGCTCATTCAATAAAATCCAATGAGCAATGGCTTCCCTAAACCTTAAGGGGTCATATTTAACAATGGGATCCGATAGAATAGAGTATAGACCCAACTAGTGATGGATCACTATTATCATCTGCTGGTTGAAATTTTAACGTTTTCTGGTTTGAAAGAGCCACTTTCGAAGAGATGCAAGATTTCGAATGTCTGGTGAGATGATTAGTAGCCCCACAATGATTATAAGATAATTCATCTTTACAATGCATGCTAACAGCCTTATATGTCATATCTTTAAGCTCTATCACATTGAACTCATTCCAAATAGAAGATGTCTTCTTTTTTTTCCTTTTTTTGTTTAATAGGATTTTCATGTGATTGGTCTTGAGTTTCAACTTCATTGTCATTTTTTTCAGGTGGAGAAGGTACAAATGAAACAACAGTTGAAGCTGAAACAGTGCCTTCTTCAATTGGTTGAAGCATTCCTATTACAAGTTCAATAGGAAAATATTGAAACAACTAAAAGAAAAGATTTCTATACGAGTTATAGAATACAAATATAGACAAAGCTAACATCTTTGATGAGTAATACACAAGAAGTCATGCTCTATACTCAAATAAAAAAGACAAATACCCATTCTTACATTAGGGCATCTATTATGTTCTCATTGTAAAAAAAGAAGACATAATCTGGAATATCCATTTATCAGTTGGAAAAAAATGAATTCAGAGATCAATATCTCATCGTCTCCTCTCTTTTTCTATCTAAAGATAATGAGAAATACCTGAATCGAATGTTTAGAGAATGAAACTTGAAAAGCTTTTAAACAGTGAAAGAGGAAAGCCAACGGTGAGCTATGGTGTTCAGCGGGCGAGTGATAAATTAATTATAGATTAAAAAAAATTGAAGAAAAAGGAAATAAATAATATAAAAAAAGAATAAAAAAAATTACATAGGACAAAATATTAGAAGGGAAACGATAGCATAATCTCCAGACTGTTATTTAGTCGGTCTTAGTTTAGGAAGAATTGAATTGGATAAGAAATGACGAAATAGAGTCAAAAAAAGATTCATACTATTATTTAGATGTCTTTTTATTAATGAAATAAGGTGAATTAGATGTGTTTCAATCCTCCTCAACCTGGTTCACACTTTAATTGAGTTATTATTATTAATTTTATTATACACAAAAAAATATAAAAATTAAAAAAATTAACTCAGCTTATTAATCATTATTATAAACGTTCAAATAATAGAAAAATCTTTCCTAGTTTGTTGTCACTCTATTCAAATAATAAATAAATCTTTTCTTATTAGTTGTCAATCTATTCAAGTAATAAATAAATCTTTTCTTGTTAGTTGTCACCCGACCATTATATTGAAGTTTTAAAATTTTTTTTTAATTTTTAATTTTAATTATTTATTTAATTTTAAATAAATATTTATTTAAAAAATACACTTTATGTATACTTAATCATGATCATTTAAAAATTTATGAAATTAAAAAAATACATAAGACTTTTCCAAATCCCCATGATCCCTCCTTCAAAACAAAACTCTCAAATAAACCCATAATCTCAAACTTTAAATACGTGATTTTTAAAAAGCCAAGCCTAAATAATTTGTTAAAAGCTGGCTCATCTATATATAGTCATGACTTGTGAGTTTGGTCACCAGCACTGACAGCCAAACATCAACAACAGGTCCACCTCGAATCCTCCAGAGTCTTCCCTCTCTCACTTGCATCTCACTCTCCCCTCTGCGTATCAAAATTCAATCAGTTTGTAAGATTTGGATCTAATTCACAGTTCGGAGGAATTGCAGAGAAAAATGCACAGTAAGGGATCAAGCTACAGGCTTTCCGCCATGGTCTATCGATCCCGGATGCCAACTCTCCTGATCTCCATGTTCGCCACTTTTGCTTCTATCTACGTCGCTGGAAGGTTCTTTTTTCTCTTCTTCTTCTTCTTCTTCTTCAATTTTTTTTAATTATTGTTTTTAATATTTTTTACTCGCAACATTTCATCTAATCTCAGTAGTCAGTAAATCTTTTGCTATACAGTCGTATGTACACGCAATTAAGGGAAGTCTAATTTTTTCTTTCATATTTCCACTTTGCCTTCTTTTTCTTGTGCACTGATGGGGACAGGTTATGGCAGGACGCAGAGAACAGGGTTTATCTGATAAAAGAGCTCGATAGGATAACCGGGCAGGTGACTATCCTTCTACCCTTATCTATATAGTTTATGTATTCGTTTAATTTCTAGTGCGTTTTGGGACTTATCATTTATATTATTATTGATACGTTCTCCCCCCACCCCCACCCTCCCCTTCCCATCCCCCCGCTCTCTCTCTCTCTGGGAGGTATATGAGCTTAAGCCATTGTAGGAATGTGGTGATCATGGGCATATTAAGGACTCACAATTTGTAGTAAATCAAATGTACTTCAATGAAATTTTACTGTTTTTAGAGTGACCTGTTAAGATAGTGTGTGTCATAAACATTATCATATCAAATGTTAACAAATTAGTTGACACATTAAAACATAGATATGCATCTTTGGTTCTGGCTAAGTTAACCACAAGGTTTTCTTTTTAGGGACAATCTGCTATATCTGTGGATGATACATTGAAAATCATAGCCTGTAGGTAAGTTAAATTTGAACACAGAAAACTCTTGTTTACCATTTGGTTTGATTAATGATCTCCATTGGTTTTCTTAATTTTCTTAACCTCTTTCATGGTCCTGATTTGAAATCATGCAATTGCTAGGGAACAACATAAGAAGCTTGATGCCCTTGAGATGGAACTTGCTGCAGCGAGACAAGAGGGTTTTGCTTCAAATCGTGTGACTGAGACTAATGGGACTTACTCCAAGAGAAGGCCCTTGGTAGTGATAGGCATACTTACAAGGTTTGGCCGCCAGAATAATAGAGATGCGATCCGTAAAGCATGGATGGGAAACGGTAAAATACTATTTCTCTGATGGATATTTTTGCTCTCTCTTGTTTGGTGTCATAAATTAGTAACATTGTATGTAAACAACTCTGGCCCGAATATATCTAGTTTCAGTCTAGAGTGTACAGTTGTCTATTTCTCTCTCCAAAATGAAGAAACTAGTATCAGAGATGAAGCCTGGTGTGACAAACTTATTTAAAGCATGGACCCTAACAAATAAGATGTCTTTCTATCATGTATTGCTATGAGTACGCAGAGATGAAGTTATATTTTTTATTTGTCAGTGCTACAGTTTCTCAAAGTCTGTGGAGTTTACGCTTTCTCGAATAGAAATAATTATTTGTTTGTGCATTCACATGGAAGTTGCACTTTGCATATATGGACTGACTATTCAAAATCAAGGGGACAATTATTTAGGTGACATTCTTTCAAGAGCCAATGCTCTTTTTCTTTACCTTTTGTTTTTGGGGTTATGTTGTGGTTTCGTTTCATATTTTGATATCCTCCCTTGAATGCTACACCTGAAAGAAAGAGTCAATATCCTCTTATTGGGATATGTGGTCACTTTAATATCTGATATTGCTCATGGGTCATGATTCATGAGAAGACTCTACCACTCTGCTCTATAATATGCAGTGCTTTGTGATTTTTATTTTTATTTTTTATTCTATACATAATTATTTTGAAGGTTCATGAAAAATAAATATTTAGTGTTTTGGTTCATCTTGGAGTGTTTATTTAAGGATTTCTTTAGTTAAGATTACAGCTTTTCACACTAAGATTGTGATTCAAAGATGCTAAAATTTTAAAGCATTACCTCTGCAGGTGCAGCTTTGAACAAAATGGAGGATGGAAAGGGCATCATCGCACGATTTGTTATTGGAAGAAGGTATAAATTCTGACTTAGATAATTTTCTTCTTTTGAGGGGGTCAGCTGGAGCCTGATGAAAATGTGTAATTCTGCAGTGCAAATCGCGGGGACAGTCTGGATAGGGACATTGATCGTGAAAATAGGCGGACTAATGATTTCATAATTCTTGTACGTTTCATATTTTTAAGGATTTTATTTTCTTCATATGCTTTGGAGTTTTCTACTTTATTAGAACATAGCATTCACAGGATACAATAATGCTATGCGTATGCAAAAGTTGAATCTGTGAAGTTGATAAAATCTAGAAATGGAAAGGAATTTCAGCACTGAGAACTCTGTTGCAAACACATTACTCACCATTTGTGCCTCTCAAGTTAGACCAAGCAGTTTCAGAAATTCTTTTATTTCAGTCATTATTGTGTTTTCACAAAATAATTCTTGCACTGAGCATTCCATTCTTTTATACTTCTGTTTCTATATGGTTAAAGATCGCTCTTGTATTAAAAATTGAAAGTCAGTATTTCAATCTAATCTTGAGTTGACAACAATACTGAGATGTGATGATCTTAAGATTCTTTTTTACCACAAACATCATTGCTTCTAAAAATTTGTACTCTTATGTTGATTTTAGACATTATATAGGCAGGCAGATATGATAGTTCACTTTGGCAGTTGCGGTTGATTAACCTTCTTGGTGCTCATAATGTCTGCCTTGGCTTCCTGTGACTAGAATACAAGGTTCAACAACATAAGCTAATTAGCTGACCATCTTCAACACTCATGTTAACAGGATAATCATGTGGAGGCAAATGAGGAGCTCCCAAAGAAGGCTAAATTGTTCTTTGCTCATGCTGCAGATAAATGGGATGCTGAGTTTTATGCTAAAGTCAATGATGATGTTTATGTAAATATTGGTTAGTTTTTCTTTGACTGGATGAAGTAATAATTAATCTAATGGCATTTTTCTAACGCTAAAAGGGTCAAGATCCACAAATATTCAGAGTATTTACTCTGGTTATTTTAGAATTATTTTAGAATGCACCATTTATCTCTTAGTTGAGAACTCCATGGCCAAATCATTCTGTGCATTGGGTCAATTGACTCTTGCATTTAATTATTAGTCATTAACACTTGAACTATATGTTGCAATCAACAACTTGTTTTCTTGTGCTATTTCCAAGAAATAGATTTAATGTCTTATTCATTGGATATATATCTTTGTAGACATGCATTTAAGAAGGAAGATCCTGTTCCAATTCCTTCCACTATTATATGCTATTAAGCTTTTCCCCTTTTGGACTTCTATATGTCCTGTAACTTACTTCTTTCTTCCTTCACAGATACCTTGGGAGCTACACTTGCAACTCATTTGGACAAACCTCGTGTTTACATGGGGTGTATGAAAACAGGCGAAGTTTTCTCTGAACCGTGCGCCCCTTGTCAATCTTGCTGTTTGAAATGTTTTTCAATTATAAATAAGACCTTTTATGGTTCTCATATCATTACCTGTAAATTATGGCAGGAACCATAAATGGTATGAACCAGAATGGTGGAAATTTGGTGACAAAAGATCGTAAGTTGAACCACCAGTAATTTCAAATCAGTGAACATTTGCATAAAATTTATTGCATGTCAAACTTCTGTGTTTCATTGATTATCATCAACATGGGATTGACCGGTTTGGAATGTGGACTTGTGATGAAATTAAGGTTTGTTGCATGGTCTTCTGCAATACCTATTTTACTTTTGCTTCCCAAAGAATCTTCACCGCAGAAGCCTATTGTGACATGAATTTAGAATTTACATTGTAGTGCCAAAATGCTTAGTCATAACTCAGTGGTATCACGTGCTGAGTTGAGCCTTGAAACTAAGTCAGCAAGCAAATTGCAAATCGTATAGATCTAGCATTAAGTACACAACTCTATGCATTGATGGAGACGAAAAGTTAAACAAACAACTTACTTCATGCCATCTATTTATCTCCTCTTAAAATGATGTTTAATCTTCTGTCAAACAGATACTTTCGTCATGCATCAGGAGAGATGTATGTCGTATCACGAGCTTTGGCTAAATTCATATCAATTAACAGGTCAGATCCTTTCTTCTTTGTTGCATCAATTCTTTCAGCTACTGTTTGTACAACTCAAGTTTGAATCTGCTACTTGAGTTGGCAGGTCTATTCTTCGTACCTACGCCCATGATGATGTTAGTGCTGGATCCTGGTTTATTGGGCTTGATGTGAAGCATGTTGATGAGGGGAAGTTTTGTTGTTCATCTTGGTCGGCAGGTTTCTCTCTCTCTCTCTCTCTCTCTCTCTCTCTCTCCTTTCATTCAAAATTTGAGTTCATATGCATTGCATATTATTTACAACCACGAGTTGATGCAACATAATCTTGCTTTTCAGGAGCAATTTGTGCAGGTGTTTGAGTTGATTCCAGTTACATCCTTGTGAGCAGACAGCAATGTAATGCACACAGATTATTAGGAGGTTTGACTTCCTCAGATCTTTGATCTTTACCGAGTGGTTTTTACAGAAGTCTCTTGGAAAGTTGCTTCCATCGGACAAAATAGTTTCCGTTAAATTCTGAGCATAGTTGGCAGATTGATGGGTTGGAAGTTCAGCGGGCAATGCAATAAAGTCCATTAAATAGAAGCTCATGTTTCTGTGGTTCTTTCATTCATTGATGGTCGAAGAACCTCCAAGAATTCATTAGCGAAAGTATTAAAAAAAAAAATGATATGTTGGCCGATCATCTAATTGTTTTTAGCAGTAAAGGAGACTTTATAGTTTATACAACGCAGGGAAATCAGTCATAGTTATGCCTTATAATCTAAATTTGCAATCTCCGTTGACAAAAAATACATATACACTCACCTGACTACAATTACACAACTCATTCACCACTCATCAGACAGTGACGGTCCTTGTAAAGACTTCACCAATCTGAGAAGTGTAATGCTTCTTACTGGTACCATCAAAAAGAAAGTTGATGGATTTCTCGTGTGTATTCTAAATTTTTTGGGTACCCCCGCATTATTGACCACAAGGTTTTTCATCTAAACATCATTAAATAGTTAATAATACTCTGCCAATTGAACAGGAATACCAGAGCATGGAATAAAATTCTAATCCGTAGTCTGAAAATTTGATATGTGTATAAGGATGTGTTTAGTGTGTCAAGATAATATAATTCAGTGTTTAGTGTGTATAATAAATTGTATTAATTTATTTAATTATTATTTTTTATACAATTATCATTGTATAATTAAATACAGGGGAATGGGTCAGCGAATAAGAAATTTTATATAAGACTTAAATTTTTTATCTCTAAAATGTCTTTGAATTCAAATATATTTTTTTTATTTATTCAAATAAAATAATCTTTGTACCTATTATTTTATATTAAATTAGATAAAAATATATTTTTTAACTTTCATGTAATCTTTATATATTAATTTTGAGTTATAATTAGTCTAAAAAATTAGGTAAAAATTGTGTGAAATGTTTCTATATATTTATTGAGTTCAAATTAATTTATAAAATAATTTTGATAAAATTAATGTTATTTTTATATATTTATTTTGTTAAAATTGACTTAAAACATAATTATAGTACATTTAATATTTTTTTATATACTCCAAGAGTACTTTAGTCAAAGTAGTTAAATATTTATTCCATTCAATCTTATTCAATTCATTGTGTTATACGTTGTCACAACAAATACAAGACAATATATAAACTTATCAAGTAGATACTTATACAATATTATTTAATATATTATCTTATTCAATGTCTTATCTTATGGACACATTGAATGGGACGTAAGTGTTTTACGTGACACAGGGTTTCGTGACAGAAAAGAAGAGCTTTTGAGGTCCTAAAAACCAAAAATAAAAAAAATCCGAAGCCCTGGTTCAAGCTACGTCTATCTGAATGGAAGAGTAAGTTACGGCTCAGTCAAACAATTTTGTAAAATAAAAAGACTCGCTGTTGTGGAATAAAATCTCGTGGTCGAATTGAAAATATATTTGGATCTATTTTGATCTATAGGAACAGCCAATCCCTTCAGATTCCGATCGCTGGCCATCCAGAAAGCAGAGCAGCCTTATAGACAATAACAGATTATGCTCGTGTTCCTATATTTGACCATTATTATTTATCATTGTACAAAACCAAAATCTATTATCGATCAATAAACAATACCTACAACAATTCTGTTTCAGGATGCTCATGATGAGCCGCCAAGGAAATGTGCTATTGCCTTGTCCGTATCATTGTCATACATAACCAAGGCTTCAGCAACCGTGCTAGATGAAAATCCCATTTCACGCAGAAGGGTGTAGCCATTGACAAATTCCCGAACCTTCAAATGAATAAACCGTTCATTAGGTTAGTAAAATCATTTAAATAGCAAAGAATGCTACACATCGTTTACTTTTTTTTAAAAAAAAAAGACTGCTACATATCTTCTGCCTGCTAGTGTGGCAATGCAAATGAAATAAATTTCATCACAAGTAAAAAAATTACGAGGTGAAAAGTCTGAATCTGAAAAAATGATTTCATAAGGAAAAGGCTCCTAAAATCTTCTCAAGCCCAAAAAGGGCTTGCCTAAAATATTAGAACTGGAGGCAAACTCCAGAGTGACAGGTAGAAGGGTCTTAAAGGAATGTGGTCAACAATTTCGGCCTCGATAGAGAACCATAGATACTCCCCCTCCCCAGCCTAAGAGGGAGAGGAAATCAGAAGAAGATAATTAGATCAAACAGGACTTATAGCCTGTTTGTTTAGACTTATTTTGAGAATAAGTTACTTATTTTTAAAAAATAAGTCATTTGGATAAAAATATACCTGTTTGTTTGGCCTTATAGAAAACGGATAAGTTAATGAAAATGGAGAAAATCTCCTTATAGGAGAAGCTAAAATTTTTAACTTTTGCTGATAAGGAGAGAAATAAGAAGAGAGAGAAACCTTCATTTATAAAATTGTTCATTCTACTTCAAAAGTCCTTCTAAATTATTGCATCCAAACATAAACAACTTCTCCTTAAAAAAAATGCATTCTTCCTATAGGAGAAGTAGAAAACTCCTTCTCTGGTAAGCCCAAACAAACAGCCCCATATCATTTTTGGCCAAAAAAACTATATATTTCATGACTAAACATTTCAGATGAGGCTTAGGAGTTTACTGTAATGTTATGGAGGAGAAACTCTAGACTCAAGGGAAGAACCATCCGAATCATGTTAAGTCTACAATCAAGAATTCAAAATATTGTTCAAGGGAGTTCTCCATTAAGTCCTGACGTTTATCAATAATCATTAAAAATAACCATTAGACTCCATAGACCACCATAGATACTGCCCCTGCCCCGTAGCCTAGCAGAGAGGGAGGGGAGGTCACAAGAAGATAATCGGATCAAACAGGAGATATGCAAAGTTCTATACAATTTTTAGGCAACTATAAATTTGACAACTTAGAATCATTCTTGAAACAAAGTATCAACTTCATGACTTAAAATTTCACAAGGCCAATAAGTTCGCTGTAACATTTTAAAGGACAAACTTTAGTATCAAGGGAAACCATTTGAGTCATGCTATGCGTACAATAAAAAAAATTCAAAATATTATTCAAACTGCACAGTTAGTGCAGACAGCAGAGAGAAAGATATTTGATGTATACTATAATTCAGAAACATATTGATTATACTTTTCAGCAATGCTACTATTTGAACATGTCCACAAAGAGATGCAGGGATCAAGCACATACCTTGGTTGGATTATCACCATAGTTTGCAACAGCAATGGGAACAGCTTCTCGGCTGAGCCCTAAGGCAATATATTTGCTCAGAGTGGGATCTGAAACAGGAACCTGCAAGAAAATAATGTTCATTTCACACCTTGGGAGCTATATCATAAATTGTAATTGCCAAAAGATTTTTAATACAGAACCAGTTAGAGATTTATCAATATACAGATAAACCATCTAGCAAGTTTATCATGAACTAACAAATATTGAATAATGTTATAGCCTGTACATGCAACAGAGTAAAATAAAATTCTGGAATAAAAAACCATTATGAACACAGTATACAATAGTATAATTTGGAACATACCACCGGTGATTTTGATTCAGCACCTTTAGTGGGAAGATTTTCCATCCCAAATTTGCTCCAATTCGGGCTTTCCTTCCCTACTTCAGCCAAAATTTTTCTCTCTAATTCAAAATCAAATTGGAAGTTGCTTCTTGTAATATCTCCAACATACGGCGATAAATGAGGCTACAAAATTTGCAAAATCACTCAGAAATCATATTAAACTATCAAAATAGCCCCGAGTTCATGATGCATAGCTTGAGTATTTTCACTCACTTGGAAAAGAAACAACCCAGAAAAGAAATTTAAGCAACATTTAAACTGATAAAGGCAAATATTAACATGCCACATGGGGCTAATTATATAAACAACCATATAATCTTTTTTTGTAAAAGCCAACTCATAGGGCTATCTTCCCATATTTATCAAATATTAGAAAGCAACAATTTTTTCTAAAAAAGGCAGAAAAGAAATGAGTTCTGCAACCCCACCGCCCTGATAGGAAAAGGTGCAAAAAACTGAAAAAATAAATTCGCAAAGTAGCTATCAGTTGCCAATAAGAGGTCCTGTAGAAGCAATTGAAGAAACGAAATAGTTTTCAAATAGATTTAAGAATCTAAGATAGCCCAAAATTGAGTTGCTAAGCAACACAAAGGTAACTCAAGCAAAGAAAAGTACCATCTAAAGAATTCACTCGACTCAGTCATGCAACTGAAGCCTTGACAGAAAATACAAGGCTAGTGCACACTGCAACATCCAGAAAAACAAAGATTAACATTTTTGTCAGATTTTACAAAATGAAAACTAGTGAAGTTCAAGAAAACTGTCCAATATATAGATAGAGACCATATAACTGATTGTGGCGAAAACAAGGTCCAAATGATCATCACAACGAAAGTTTGCCCATTAAATTAGCATTACATGTTGATTGACAAGCATTCACGCACAAGTTCTGAGGAGCAAAGCATAGTGACCAACAAACCAAAGATTATAAAATAAACAGTAAGTTCTGTTTTATCTCTAGAAATGTTATATATCTCAGTTAAAATGAATACCGGAGACAATCAGAGCATATCTTACCGGCGGAGTGATCCTATATTCTGACTTAATAGCCACCTTAATGCCCAATCCTGCTGCAAATCAATGAGAAAAACGCCTCGAAGAAATCAATTTCATCGCGGAACAGGAGTAAATCAAGTTTTTCATAAAATTAAAAGATTTTTTAAAATTTTAACTATTTCGTTTATCTGATTCAACCAATTATGTTACTCTAGCACATAATCAAGCCCTAACTCTCGTTTTCTCATGAGGTTCCGAACCACTGATTCAGTGTTTTCGTAATCTTTTTCGTCCTTTTGGATGTTTTTAGAGAATTGATCAAAGAAAGGCAGGGGGGTGGAGAGAAATACAAGAGGAGGAATGAGTAGAAGCCTTGTGATGCGGTGACGGACGGCCGACGGGAGGGACAGCGGCGTGACCGTGCTGGCCGATCTTAGGGTACAATGGCTGGCCGTACATCTGGTGGCTCGCCGGCGACGATGACGCGGCGGGACGGTAGATAGGAAATTGTGCGTTGTAGGGTGGACCGGAGCTGGTCCTGAAATCGTAGTTCATCGACAAAATTTTCGGAGGAGGAGGCTTGCACGGGCCTTCGCGCCATCCATATATGTTAATTTATTTTTTATTTTAATTATATTTTAATTATTAAATAATTATTTATTATTTTTTAAATTAAAATTAAATTATATAAAAGAGACCCAGGGTTGTTTGTTTAGACTTATCAAAGCATGTATTTTCTTCTTCTCTTACAGGAAGAACTTTTTTTTTAAAGAGAAATTATTTTATATTTAGATGTAATAATTTAGAAGTACTTTTGAAGTAGGATGAACAATTTTAGAAATGAAGGTTTATCTCTCTTCTTATTTTTTTCCTTATCAGTAAAAGTTAAAAATTTTAACTTATCCGTATGAGAGATTTTCTTCATTTTCATTAACTTATCTGTTTTCTATAAACCTAAACAAACAAATATATTTTTATTAAAATGTATTATTTTTTTAAAAAAAATAACTTAGATAAGTTTAAACAAGTAGGCCAATTCTTCTAAAATCAATTATTTATAATATATAAATTATTAATTAAATTTAATGCCATATGAAACAATATTTCACCTATTTCCCATCAAGTGTTAGAGGATATTAATGCCTCTTTGAATACCCTCGTACTAATTTTCTCAAAATATTAAGGCAAGTAATCTATTTTTATACTATTAAAGACCTATTTTCTTCATATATATCTATAAATTAGTATTTCATTAAAAATATTTATAATTTATCCCATCCACGACTGCCTCGCCCCATGTTTCCCAATTATACAAATCTTTTTACCTAAAAAAACTGAAAAGGTGTTGGATATAAAATTCAATAAACTTGTGAGTTGTGAGCTTCTAGAGTTCAGCAGAATGGCAGTATTGTTCTTGACATCGTGAGTCGTGAAGCAGCTCGTTGGGTATAAACAGCTTACAACAATTTATCTCATTCCCATTTTACTATACAAAGATCTAAAACTGTTAAGGAACAGTACATGCCTCACTTTAACATGAAGGAAATACATTTGTAGATGGAAAAGCGAGATCTAGAAAGGATACTTATGCTATATGAATAGGTGGGCTACACAACTACAATCCAAATATGGGGTCATTTGCGCCAAATATAGCAGAACTAAACTGTCTCGTATTCAGATCACTCCCATCCAAGGCGGGACCAAAACGATCGAGCCACTGAGTTGTTGGACTTGCATTTTCACTCTCCTCCACCCACTCAGAAGTCATATCAATATCATCAAATTGAAGAGGATCAACTTCTGAAGACTTCGCTTTCATTTGTCTGGCCAACTTGAGATTGTAGTTTATATAAACAAGGTCATTCAATGTTTCTCTATCAATCTTGTTTCGTTTCTCAGAGTGAATTTGCTGAAATGTACTCCAGTGCCGCTGAAAAGAGAAGGTGCTACAGACTTGACTTAATATTCTAATGGCAACTCGTTGCAACCCAGGGGCAGAGTCCCCATACTGTTCCCACCAAAGCCCTACAATGAATAAGCAATGAGTTTGCAGATTATCTAACCCTACAATACAGTGGTACCAGCAGGTTTGCAGATATAAACAATCCTATAAAGCAAACAGAAAATCATATTGTTGTATATCTGCTGGTTGAAATCCATAATAAAATTACAGACTTGCAAATCAACATGCTTTCTACTGCATGTGCATGACAATTGTAATGACCTCTGAGAACCAGAGTAGGATCCAGCATTCACAAAAAGAAGGCAATTAGCAATTTGTCTTTTGCTATTTTCTAAGAAATTATGACAAATATCAAAAGCACTAAGCACGGTGGAAGACGGTTTTGAGTGCATGTTGCGTTTGGTAAAGATGCAATAACTTAATACAGCCATAGCTAATTTAGTATGAAGCATTTTTTCAATTGCGTTCCCTTTACGATTTTATGAATTAAATTTTCTGCACTTCTCCAGACTGGAATATAGTTATTGTTAGAATTAGACATAGTGGCTTCCCAGATCTGAACCAAGCAAATTAACGTAATTAATCCCAAATAAATTTCAGAAATTTTCACTTCACATGAGCAAAACAAACCCCAAACTTTTCTGAAAACTTCACTACAGAGATAATGAAATGATAGCCCAAAGAACAAAACAAAAAGATATACTTTGAAGTTGTAAAACTATTGAGTGTCCTAGTTGATTCCGATCTTTGGAAATAATGGAAATCAAATCTCTATATATAGAATATAACCTCAAACAAGATTCTGAACAACTAGAGCAACCCTGATGTGCACTGTGCTCCACAATACATAGTTTGTTTTGTATATCCAAAGATCAAGGATGAATTCTGTCCCTAATATTCATGAAATTTACTATAGGGCTGGGCCTCTAACATACAATGGTTAAGGGGCATGAATACTTACATGGTGAAACTGTATTTCTTGCCTCCTTAGCTAGGCTACAACCAAACATCCCATGAGCTTTTGTAAACGTATAGATCTGATTGGTGATATCACGCCTCATATCAGGTACAGGAAGTAGTTTCTCCAGAACCTTGTAAAAGTCTTCTTTTATAGATGAAAGAAATTTTATTTCAGGATTATATTGGATACTGGGGTTCAAAAATGCTGCAGCTGCATGTAGAGGGGAATGGAGTTGGTCCCGCCACTTTTTATCTACTATATCTAAGAATGTCTTGCACTTGTTCTCATCCATTATGTAGTATGTCCTAATTGATTCCTTGGCCCTCGTCATTAGTTCATATATGGAACCTACAGTAGGTTTCCCTTCAGAAACTTCCCTCAACACTTTCAGAAAAGGCTCAGAGATGGCCACACACTCTTCCACCGTCCTCCAAAAATCACCATCTTCAGCAATTGCAATACAAGAGAGACTCTGTGGCTTATTTGCATATGAGGAGTTTGAAGCATATTCGGGGCTGTGGAACATATGCTTCAATCTTGTTTTTTGCTTCAGCATAGACTGTAATGACAGGAAGGTGGATACTGACTTTGTGATGCCAGTCCTGATAAGTTCCTGGCCCCCGGTGAACTTCTTCATGAGATCAAGCAACAAGGCATTATTGTATATGAGCTTTGATATGGTTTGTGCTTGTAAAATGCATCTACTCACCCAGTCTACTTTTGAGAATTCCTCCAAAATTAAGTTTAAACATTGGGAGGCACAAGGAGATACAAATACAGTTCCATAGTTCTGCACAATGTGATTAGCAATACCAGTGTAGTTAAAACTGCTATCCATAATAATTTGCACTACATTTTCAGGGCCAAACTCTTGAATAACAGAATCAAAAAGATCAGCAAGGCATTTTGTGTTCTTGAAATAAGCAGATGCATCCACAGATTTGTGGAAAAAGGTCCTGGATGGTGATGAGACTAAGAAATTAATCAAGGCTCTTGATTTATTGTCAGTCCATGTGTCTGCAATAATGGTACAACCTGTGGTAGCCCACTCTTTCTCAACATCTTTAGACTGTAAGCCCACTTCTGACTTTATCCTTTCCAACCATGTTGTCTTCAGCATCTCTGCTGATGGACCAGTAAATCCAGGACCACATTTCCGTATGGCATCAATCATAAGCTGATAGGAAGAAGACCGTGCAACGCTAAAGTCTAGCTTATTCTCAAAAAAGAAGAGAGCAATACTTCTCTCTGCATTCTCTTGGTTGTTGACAGAGGGAGGAGTCATAGGGGTGACAGTAAGGAAGCCCTTCATAACAGGGGACGCTCCATCGATAGATAGAAGAGTTTTAGTTGCAGATACAGTACCAGGAGACTTGACTTCTGCTAGTTTTTGCTTTTTCACACCAGAATTTTCCTTGACGTCTTCCTTTGATGCAATTATTGCCCTTACTCTGTCTGTAACATCATCTCTGACCTTGCTACAAGGATTTACACCTTTACTTGGAAGTCGAGATAGATGGTGCTTTAGTCTACTAATGCCACCATTCAGAACCCGTAGGCAAAATTTGCATCTTACCTTGTTTCCATCTAATTTCTCTGCATATTCCCAACAGACATCTTTTTCTCGAACCACTACCAATTAAGAAACTGTCAATACATTATATGCTAAGTTTTCTTTCATTCTCTTTATTATTTGTATTTTTTTTAAAAATATATATTAGAGTCAGGTTGACAAAATATTCAACTTAAAAATAGGAAAAAAAAAGGTTAAACTCAAATATGGGTATTCATATCTAAGCTCCTTACAAAAAAATAGAAGTTCAAAGCATTAACTAAGTTATTGATAGGAAAGCATAAGAGATGCAAATGCAAGGTAGCAAAATAATCCAAAGTTAATGCAGTCATTGGGACATAACTACTAATTAATGCTAGGCCCACTAATAGTGTCTCTGCATCCATTACATTTTAAAAGATATTGGAAATAAGCTTTAACTTACTTAGAATGCAGTAACTCTTCTGCAGTAGTATAAGGCAACCTATATAAAAAGAGAAAACCAGATATGAAAACAAAAGTCTTTTAGAAATACATGTAATACATGAATCATGGTAAACAGGGGGAATGAGGCAAATAAAAGAAAAAGATGATCATTCAAGCACAACAGTGACCATTCAGGTACCATAGGTCAGAGGAACTCGGCATTACAAATGCAAGAATACTTTTTTCTTTGGTCCATTGGAAACCCACCAGATACTACATAACGTGAATAACACTCTCCCTTGAACCCCAATCCTTAATGAAGGTGGATTTAGGACCTAAAGCTCTGGGATAATGCCAAGAGACTACACTAGCTGAACTAAGTAGCATCTTCTGAAGGATATAAACAATTAAGCATGTAAGTTTAACAGAAGTGTGAGATAAAATTAAAGCGCACAAGACAATGGAAAGGCTGCAACAGAGATAGCTTTTCTTTATGGAGAAATAAGACCTTTTATATTCCATTCCCAGCAGTTTCACAGTGAAAGAAGCAAATCTGAATATAAGCTTAGTTGATTTATCAACTTCGTCAAGATACGAAGTTAGGAAAAGTCCAACCAAGTCTGCAAGAAAAATATGATTTTCCTTCAAGTGTATGATAAAAGAAGACTTCCACTGCAGTCCATGTATATTTTAACTATTTTACCCCTTGTCCACTGAACCATTGATTCTTTCTAAGAAATAGAACAGGCACATAAAAGAAGGAAGACCCCTTGCTTCTCAGTTCAAATACTTACACACCACTTGCTCACACACATCATTCCGACCTGTATCAAGTGACAGATTTTAATTTGTGTATGCCTGTGGAACCAGCTACACACAAATCAAAACTTGTCATCCTCTACAGGAGCTTAACCAGGAACTGCTCAGAAGAACACTCTCAAGTAGTACATGGCGGGACCAGAACTGCAGCTGACCAGAAGGACAAAACAGAATGAAATTCTTAAACCTTATAGGGACTGTATGCCATTATGGACTGGATTACTGCAAGGAAAATTTTCCAGCATGGACTTGAACAAAAGCAAATTTTCCTTGCAGAATTTGATTGGAATTTTCCCTACAAATTTGTATGAAAACCAGTACCCTTTGTTGGGTCATACAATCAAAGTCCAGCAAGTAAACTTCTTACTAAGATATGTAATTGAGGCAACAATGTGGAGGAAAAATGGGTTAAAAAAGGTTTATCCAAAAGCTTAAAGTCAAAACTTTCTCCTTTCCTTGTATGATCATCCCTATCATATTCCAAATGCCATCACCTTTTGGCAATGTCTGGTATGTCAAGGATGAGATTTATCTCAGCCAACAGCATTCTGCTATCACATTATCAACTCCGACTCTCCGAGGTTATAAAAACATCGAGAGAATGTGAAAAGAAAGACAAACGAAACATGTTTTCTTTCTCTTTAGGGGATCATCTTATGTTTAATGTTAAGGTACATAAAAACATAACAGCAAAATATGCTGGTCATAATTCGGATACCTTTTTATGAATTTGACCCATCACTCCAAAATACCGTTTTAAGGGATTAACGTTTGTTTTTGTTAAATTATTCATGTAAGAAAATATGAGAATTTCATCATTAGCCCGTTAAATGAAGAAAAACTTTGCACTTATAAAAGCTAAAGCTTTCCGGATTCGAATTTCCACTGTAGGCCAATATTTCTTAATATAAAATCATCATAATTATATAGAAGACAACTAGCAGATAATGTTTTACCATCATAATTACAGTGTGGATTGCTTCAAAGTTGAATGTCTTAATTTCAATAAGAATAAATCATACCCCTCCCTCCCTCTTCCTCTCGCATTTTACACATGCAATCTCTCAAACCTTCCAATCAAATCTAATTTCTAGATAAGTTCAGTTGGCTTCAAGAGTCAACATCAAACAATTGCACTGAAACAAACAGAGAAAACTATCGAAATTAAACAAGCTGGAAATTGGAATGCTTCAGCATGTACAGAGTAGTCGAAAATGCAAGAGCTGAGATGATTAAGGAAAGAAAGAGATAGCGAGAAATTTGGAGCTTACAGGGGAGAGAGAAAGATTGGTCTTCTCGACGGAGAGATATCCGGAGGTCGCAGATTAGGCAATTTTCTTTGAGTTATCGCGATATTTTGGAGCTAGGGTTTATGCGCTTTTATCTTTCAGTAACTTTTATCTTCTTCTCTTTTATTTCTCGTTTTCCGATTTCCTATTTTTGGTTTGCAGTGCGCAATTGGGTTTCCTTTGGCGATATCTCGCGCACCTTTTTTGGATATGACCAGTCAGAAGGAGCCACGTATGTAGCAAATACCAAGAAAATAAAAGGGAAAAGAATCTTGTAATTCTATTTTTGGTTAAATCAGTGTAGTTCTAACAAAGAGGAGATTAACCAAATTAAAAAAATTTGAGATATGGGATATCTGAAACTAAGTTTTAATGAAATTCAACTAATTATGTGCTCAATTATGAGATAAGAGGGTTTTTTTATGAGTTATAATCTATGTCCAAAATTTAGTATTATTCACACCTCACATAATATATATATATAAAAAGTTATTATCAACTTATTATAAAATAAATCCATTCAGTAATGTTTGGGATATTAAAATCTCTTTATAATACCATCCTTGTTTTTTACTCTAATATTATTATATAATGAACCACACATTTGAAGATTGAGTGGTTATTGAATATTTGATCTTTTCCTTACTTTTACTTGTCTGACATTTATGGCATCATTCAATTATTGAGTTTCGGGTAAAATATCTTTCATATCTTAAAGTTCATGCTTGCTACTATTAGCGGGCAATAGGTATATATTTTTCTATTTGTTTGTGTTTAATATTTGCATAATATTCCTTATAATTTATAGAAAAGCCTTTTCAACATTTGTATAATCAGATCATCAAAACATGATTGTTCAACTGAAGACTAACTCCTCCATTAAAGGCATTCATCTCCCTCAACCACCAGACCTCCAAGACGTGCCTCTCTCCAACGATGGTCAGTCACGTACGTGATTTCTCCTTTATCTTGATTTCGTCTAAACTTTTTCCTCTTATCAAATTAGACTCTATTTATTCTCACCCCAGAAACCTTGCTGGTGCCATTGGGTGACGCAACTCACTGACGTCCCATGCAAGGATTGGATCACCTCTTTCACCAAAGCAAGGAGACCTTAAATCACTTTGGGTTATTTTTGTAAATTTTAAAAAATAGTACTCTCAACCTACTAAGCCTGTTATTAGTCATATATTTTTGTATGTTTCATTTAACCCACTGGCCACTATACATTCAATAATGATTCAACGGCTTTAAAGAATATACATAACTCTATTACCTTGCATAATGGGATGGTAGGATAGAAATTCTCTTATTTTAATTTTAAAATAATATAAAAAATTTTGATTTTTAAATAGTGAAATTATTACTTAAATTAAGAAAGTAAAATGTATGATTTTGAAATTTAATAAAAATAGTTTGTATAATTTTAAAATTTGTATTAGAGATATGATTAGATACACTTAAAAAAGTAAAATGTATTTTATCATTGTGCATATATATACTTTGGTTTTGCACCTATTTCGCTTGAGCCTCTTTGTTTTTGGTCTTTATATAATAAAAAGTGTGCAATAACCACTACTTATGACAGTAGTTTTTTTCTACGAAAAGAAATAATAATTTTAAAAATATTAGATCATAGTATTTTTTTAATGATGAAATAGTATTTAAAGATAGCTTTAAAAAGTTATTGAATTTTATGAGACCCAAAACATTTGACTAGACTTAATTGTTTTTAATCAATACCTGTTGGTTAGGAGAGTAAGAAAAATTAAATAAAACTAACCTTTCTTTTTATCATTTCCATTACCTGTCCGTCGAATAATAAAAGTTGATCGAACAATTTATGGACCCGGAAGAATGCGTCATCGTTTCACTAGAAGCGAATTGTGAGGAATAACTGCGCAATACGTCGTCGTTCATTGGAAATGGGAATAATAAAAGTTGAACATCGGAAGCCACTCTTTGTTATCAGAGCCTGGTTTCGATCCAGGGACCTGTGGGTTATGGGCCCACCACGCTTCCGCTGCGCCACTCTGATTTGTTATTTGTTCAAGGCTCATGAATATATATATTTAGTAGCATAACTTCTCATCTCCTCTTTCATCATCCTTGTCCCAGCTGAATAGCCTCCGATTGTTGAGAATTTGACCCATCATTCTTTTTCACAAAAGCAATTGGACCGCTTAGTTTGTTACTTGTAAATTCACTATCAATGAATGATTCAAGGGTGGGGCACCCAAATTTGGGGGCTGTCCTTCGTAATAATATAATATTTTGGCGGGTACAAGACCATTGTAGTTTTGGGTTCTAGAGGCTGCACAATATATGGAGTCACTTTTTGACCTCTACCATGTCCCATGCACTTGTCCCCAGCTCTCATATTATCAAAATAATATAATGCGTTCCTTAATTCATGCAAGTTGGTTGACTTTTAATGAGGGCATATTAAAATAATGGCCTTATGGGCTACATGCATGGCTTTTCATTCCGGTGGTTATCATGATAATATATTTTAATCTCCGTTTTTTACTGTTTGGGTTTAGGCATTTTGGATGTAAAAATGGAATCGTGATAGTCCAAACGTCATGATCATGGAAGTTCTGACTCCAGCTTTATTATTTATTTATTTGTTTTCATTTTGATTGGTCCATGGCGGCAAGGGGATGCCTAAAGAACAAATTTTAACCCCTCCTTTCGGTGCTGTCAAAATCGAAATCCAGGTCTATCCATTTGTCTTTCAGCAGTAATATTTTACTAACACATTGTTAGTGGTAAACTAACTCGCAAGTCGCCTGCTAAATTACTTACTCCTGTAGAATTTGACCTTATCATTTCCCAAACACTGTATTTGACTAGTACAAACTTCAGAGGATTTTTATTCTCATTCATCTCAACCAAATATTTTATTCCAAGTGATGAATAATCATTTTTGAGTGATTTGTCGGTCAGTTAGAATTTTAATGAGCTTCCATACTATGCACTGGAGTCTGTAGGCACATGGGTCGCCTAATTATGTGTAATACGGAGCTCAAGACAAAGCTCCTGTCTCAACTTACAGTCTGAGGTTCTTCTTCGTTTTTCCCCTCATTTCATTACCCCCAGAGTCATTGAAAATTCTAGCATGAAATTAAAAATAAAAAAGAAGGAAAAACCGCATCTATAGGATCAGTTGCAGCCGACAGGGATGGCTTAATATTGTTGAAGTTTATGAACCTTCTCCGTGTTTGGTAGAGACCACATAATACATAGAGACCTCCATATTTGTCTCATTGCTCTAATGGGCTCCTCCACGTGCCTCCTCCTGTTCGTGCGGCATAAAATAATCTCTAACCTTTAGCTTCTCAATGATTACGAAATGGGTTTCTCTTACTTCCATTGCATATGATGTGATGCTGCTGTTTCAGCAAGCTTATACCAGCTCATCTTCCATCACTACCAAATACCCCATCATTGCAACGACCCAGTTTGGATTTTCACGCTTTATCTGCTTCTGAAACCAGATTGACCTGTATCTGCCCATCTGACGTGGTCCTGGACGGGACCGAATGGGTTTCTTGATAACCCCAACTCTTTCCTTAGCTTGTTCTTAAAAATTCAATGCTATTGTTGTGGGGGACATTTCTGGCTACCTATGGCTATGGATCTTGACTAGTTTCGGTGTATTTTGGAATCCATGAGTGAGTATTCCTTTTTCCTCTCTATTAAAGTTTCAAGTACTATGCTTCTCTGTTTTATACCTCTGTTTAATTGTTGCCAAAACCAAGGAAAGAATAAACCAAAGACTTCTACTTTTATGCTTTTTCTTTTCAGTAATATAGAAAATATTAATGGTATTTCTGTGTCTGAATTCTACAAAATGATATAATTTTTCAGCTGTCAATAGATTTTTGACTAGTAAACTGATGCAACAAGTTTTAGTTTCAAAGTTTTGGTATGCATCTTTTCTGTTGCAGTCACTTGGCAAACAAACAGAGTAGGTGAACAGAAACCAAAAATAAGTTGGGTAGAGGTAATTTCCATGTCAAACATGAGCTGCTTATTTTGACCCAAAAGACAAGTATATAACTTTAGGTCAAAATCTCAGATAATAACACCAATATATCACGTAACAACTAACTAGCATACAGTACACTCAAACAAGCCTCGCATCCCATCGTCTTTAGTTCAACTTTACTTTGATATTAAATACTATTGTTTAGTCCTCTAACTATCTGTTTTCTCTCCAGTTTAATTTCGGGTAGACGGGATCAATATCTTGAGGAGATTTCTTGGTTTATATCCAAGTTCCTTTATTGAACACTCTGATCTTTTTTTCTCAAGCAAGATAATGGGAAAGAAACTGGAATTCTTGTTCATTTTCTCCGCAGCCGTCACGATTGGAGCAATGTTCTTATGCGTCGGAGCCGAGCCAGTGGAAGATAAACAAGCCTTGCTTGACTTCCTTCGCAACATGGATCACTCTCGTCCTCTGAACTGGGATGAGAACTCTTCTGTATGCAATAGCTGGAGAGGAGTGACCTGCAACAGCGACCAATCCAGAGTTACGGCTATCCGATTACCCGGAGCTGGATTGAGCGGTTCAATCCCACCCAACACCCTAAGTCGCCTCTCAGTACTCCAGACTCTGAGTCTCAGATCCAATAGCATAACGGGTCCTTTTCCTTCTGGTTTCTCTCAACTTAAAAATTTAACTTACCTTTATATTCATTTTAACATGTTTTCTGGTCCATTGCCATCAGATTTTTCAGTTTGGAATAATCTTACTGTTGTTAATTTATCCAACAATCTTTTTAATGGGAGCATTCCTTCTTCAATTTCTAATTTAACTCATCTCACATCTTTAGTCCTTGCCAACAACTTGCTTTCCGGTGAAATTCCCGATCTCATTTTTCCTAGCCTGCAAGAGCTAAATTTAGCCCACAATAACCTTAGTGGGATTGTGCCTAAATCCCTTCTGAGATTCCCAAGTTGGGCATTTTCTGGTAACAACCTTACATCTGCAAATGCACTTCCTCCAGCTTTTCCAGTTCAACCACCAAATGCTCAACCAAAAAAGAAAACCACAAGACTTAGTGAACCTGCATTATTGGGTATCATTCTTGGTGGTTCTGCGCTGGGATTTGTGGCGATTGCAGCTTTCATGCTTTTGTGCTGCTATGATAAAGGAGGTAAAAATGGGCTACCAGTGAAGTCGCAGAAAAAAGAAGTATCTGTGAAAAAATTAGATGCTGCTGAAGACAAAAACAAGATTGTCTTCTTTGAGGGTTGCAGTCTTGCATTTGACCTGGAGGACCTGTTGAGAGCTTCTGCTGAGGTCCTTGGGAAGGGAACCTGTGGCACAACATATAAGGCTACTCTAGAAGATGCAACCACAGTGGTGGTGAAGAGATTGAAGGAAGTCACCGTTGGAAAACGTGAGTTTGAACAGCAAATGGAGGTGGTGGGGAGGATTAGGCACGACAATGTGGCTGCACTAAGGGCATATTACTATTCCAAGGAGGAGAAACTGATGGTATATGACTACTATGGAGAGGGTAGCGTTTCTGCTATGTTGCATGGTACGTTGAACCTTTTCTCCTATCTGGAAATCAACTGTTAATTTAATTATCTTCTTTATGTTCTGATTCTACCTTACATAGTTATAAATTTAGTACTGGCTTTTAATCTCTTAGGAATTGATACTTGAGCATACTCAGGTCTTAAAACATTTTTGTTGATCAGGAAAGGAAAAGGAAATTTCTGTTTCTAGAATAAATTGTTTCTGAATATGGGCGAATCAAGCTCATAAATACTTGGTATGAGAAGGGAAACCAAATGAATAGTGTTTACTTGAACTGACCATCATATAAACTTAGACATTAATCAAGAACTTGACCACTAAATCGACTTCTGAATATTTAAGAACACCAAAGAGAATAATGACGAGTTAGTTACTTTAAAGTTCTAATCTAACCCATGTCATTTTGTAATTTCTTCACTACTACTTGGTGGTGGTCAATAGATTTTTAGGTTTTACCTAATATTCATTAGCTGAAATTTGTGGACTCCATAGATTTTATCTGAACAAATAAGTCTAGTGATATTCAAATAGCAATGAGCGATAAAGAATCTCAAATTTCACTTGAGAAGTTGGATCAAATTATGTGGCTTCCTTTCTATATGTTCCCACTTCCCAGAGCTGTAAAGAAGTTGCATATGGTAAATATGTTCGTGCATCTCCATTACACAGGTAGAAGAGGCGAAGACAGGACTTCTTTGAACTGGGATAGTCGGCTGAGAATTGCAATTGGTGCAGCAAGAGGCATTGCTCACATCCATGCTCAACATGGAGGGAAACTCTTACATGGATACATAAAAGCCTCAAACATATTCCTCAACTCCCAAGGATATGGTTGTCTATCTGATATCGGTTTGGCAACATTGATGAATCCAATACCCAGACCTACACTGAGGAGTGCAGGCTACCGTGCCCCTGAAGTAACAGACACCCGAAAAGCAACCCACGCATCCGATGTCTACAGTTTTGGGGTCTTGCTACTTGAGCTTCTGACAGGAAAATCCCCCATACATGCCACAGGAAGTGAGGAGGTTGTCCACCTGGTTAGGTGGGTGAATTCTGTGGTCAGAGAGGAGTGGACAGCAGAGGTGTTTGATGTAGAGTTACTGAGGTATCCAAATATAGAGGAAGAAATGGTAGAGATGTTACAAATAGGGATGGCATGTGCAGTGAGAATGCCAGAGCAGAGACCCAAAATGCCAGATGTTTTGAGAATGGTGGAGGAAATTCGTCGAGCAAATACAGGGAATCGACCATCCACTGAATCTAGATCAGAAGTCTCTACCCCAACCCCTCACGCCGCAATTGATGACACACCTTCTTCCTCTATTCCACAGTGAGATTCTTTTGTTTTAGTCAATAGTTGTTAAGATGTAATTGAATCACGCCTTCAACCTTATTCTTTTACGTCAGAGATGGTGTTGGTTGTTAATTGTCATCTACTGACCCTTTGCAGTTAGTGACAAAATTGGTGCCAAGTAGTTAAGCTACCAAATCAAAGTCAAGTTGGGTCCCTGGAGGGGTACAGGATTCTGCATTATTTAATGAGGGAATCTAGTTGTCATGCTTGTGGAACTTGGACTCCACAATAGCAATGGAAACAGGTCAAGAGCGATATTACATCAGTTGTTATTTTCAATTCCTATGGTTGACGATAGACACGACAGTCACTGATTCCATAATCCAAATAACAAATAGTGCTAGTTAAGATGGCGAGAGGGTGAAGAAAAAAGTGACTAAAGACTAAAGAGTAAAGACAAAACGAGAGAGGCCGGATAAGATACTTCATACTTGCAGAATTTTCTATCTAACTGGCAGATCTATTACTATACAACTGTGCAGCTTATTCGAGTTTAAAAGATTAAAAGATATTCTACAAAAAAAAAATGCTAACACAAGTCTACTTGTAAAGTTTGTGCAAATTTGTCAATTGTATCAATATCATTATCAAGAATGAGTTACTTAAACTTTTTCCATTAACAATATATTTTTTTACTGATTAATTTTTGCATTAATAATGCATAATTATATAAATGATCTTATTTCAATTTATGTGACATTACTAAACTCTTTTTTTATAAATTTGAAATAGAGAAGTTTTAATAATTGGCTATTATATATAACTGTAAATATAAAATTTGTTTAATACAGAATAAAATCAAACCGATTGAACAACCTACTCGCTGGAGGGGGAGGGGGGGGGGGAGAGAGAGAGAGAATGTGCAAAAGCAGTTTCATCATTCGTCATCCACTGATCACTAGGTAGCTTTGAGGTTAGTAACAGAATAATAAGTAGATTTACACTGCACTCGGTGACCTTAGTAATTTCGTAGTCAGGAGTAGGCTCAAGCGTAACTGAGTCTTAATTCTGGGGGCTGTCATCTAATTTGAAGTACATTAACATCAACTTTCTAGTTACTACTTTTAGATTACGTCCTACACTTGCGGCTAACCGGAGAGAGTTTGCCTAGTTTCCACAATGCTGACTATAGACTAAGAAAACGAAAATAAGCTCCATATAAATCGGGAGATATCATAAAAATTTCATATTAGTTCCAAACAAATTGATACAATCACATTTCATGATACCAGATGTATCGAGTTTAAAGTTTAAACCTTACATACATCCCGTATATATATTTTTTTTCATTTCTAAATTTTTGTCATCACATATTCTATCTCTAGCGGAATCTTAATCACACAATCACTCAAAAATTAACTGTACGTATCTCCCACTAATTATACAGACATCATGACGAAAGTATGAAGTATGAACTACAACTCACTTCCTCAAAAATCTTGTCTTGACACCCCCTGAAATTTATTAAAACAGAAATAAGAGAACCTTCAGAAAAATGGTCACATTTATGATAATCTCCCCTCAACCACCCACCCGCGGGGGGGGGGGCGGG
>JASKGM010000007.1:10389728-10415158 GCA_034509205.1 Ceratonia siliqua
TATAATTATATTTAAATAAAATTTATTAATAATTATAGTTATAGTTGGGCCAGCCCGATGGCCCGATGGGCTGGGCTAGCAATATGTCAGACCGATATAAATTCGGGCCGACCCGAACCGACCCGATTATGTCACTGGCTCGATCGGGCCGGGCTGGGTCGGGCCGAGCCGGCCCGATTGCCAGCTCTATTGGTTGGTCGTAGCACTATATTCTTCTTCTTCTTCCTTTCAAATTTCACCCATAGGCAACGGAGCCTTTGACTTGAGGTGTTTCTAGGGTTTTTACCGCCGAAAACGACGTTTCTCACTCGTCAACAAACGTGGCGCTTCTTACATAAGCACTCACGCTTCTCTCTCTCTCTTTTCTGGTAAACATTTTCCTTTCGTCTTCTCCAAGGAATTGGGGAAATATTTTTTTTCCTTCTATTTATGTTTTTTCCCAATAACAGAGCGATTTTTGTTTCTTTGGTCGAGAACAAGAAGAACCACCAGAATGATGGATTCAGAGCGAATCCAAAATCCATGGATGGCTTCAGGCCAAACTCCATTAGTTGAAATAGGTGGGAAGGGCTCCTTGCTGTTGGAATCAACGGGCATGTGTACTGGTAGAGATGGCAAGGAAGGCTTTTCTCCTCAGCCGAAAACATCCGATTATGGTAATTTGGGACTTGGAGAACGAGCTGTCTCTGCCGCCGGCGCCGCCTTTCTCTCTGCAATCATTGTTAATCCTCTTGATGTTGCTAAGGTGAAACTATGTCTATCGATACTTCTTTTGGTTATATGCTTTTTGGTTGCGTTGTTATTGCTTCCTGAGTAAGTGTGAGATGGGGACATTGGGGAGGGCAACAAATCGAGATTTGTTTTGTTATTAGCCTAACAAGAGCCTTAGATTTTGCATTCTGACTATATATAATTTTATTTAGCGTTCTTGCATTCCACACATTTCTGATGAGTTATTAACAGCTGGTGTATTCTGATATGTTGTCTTGTCCCCACTTACCAGACAAGGTTGCAAGCACAGGCTGCAGGGGTCCATTATTCTCATCCGCTCAGTAATACGACCAGTCGCATGGCTTATTTTGGACCAAATATGGTATGTGTGGAACAAAATGTTGTCCTCCCACCCCCTTGAAAACTTTATAAAAGAATCAATTTTTGTTTTAGCCATAAACTATGTAATGCAGCTTTGTAAGGGATTGGGTAATTGAATGGCATTGTTGTGCATTGTTTTGAAGCCAATTTAGTTGCTCAAATGCCAACGAAAAAACTTTAGTTCTTTTGTTGATTTATTTGTATATAACTGTCTGTCATCTGGTGCAAGCTATGCTACTCCATGAATAGCATAGAAACCTCCCTGTCATCTGGATTCTATGTTTGCCGTGTCATATGGAATGGAAGAAATCGTTCCAATCCCCCATTTCTCATCCTGTACTTTTAGCAGTAGAAATTAATTTTACCATTCCTATGTTTTGTCTCAGATGTTTGCAGATTTAAGATGTTCTCCGTCATGCACACGAGCTGGAATCCATGGCACGGTATCAATTTGTCCTCCAGAGTGTTTTCAGTACAAAGGAACACTGGATGTCCTTTACAAAATTATACAACAGGTTGGTGGTTATGTATATCATATTTTGTCTTATAGTAGGGAAGTAGAAATAGAATCTGAGTTAATGCTTTTGGATGTTGAATACATCTGCCCTCAAAGCAGTCAAATTCTTGTATTTTTTTTCTAAAAAATTAATTCAAGAGTGGTTTTGCAGGAAGGATTTGCAAGGTTATGGAGAGGCACAAATGCAGGCCTAGCACTTGCAGTACCAACTGTAGGTTCACAAATCAATCAAGTGTTTGCCTTTTAGTATGGTGATTTTATGTATATGATGAGCCCACAAGACAACGTAATTAATAGAAATTTTATTTATTTTGCTTTAATCAGGTAGGGATTTACCTTCCTTGCTATGACATATTCCAAAACTGGTTGGAGGAATTTACGGCCAAAAATGCTCCAATCACAGCTCCATATGTACCTTTAGTGGCTGGCTCATTGGCACGCTCTCTAGCTTGCGCAACTTGTTATCCTATTGAGCTTGCCAGAACTCGCATGCAGGTATTTTAGATAATGTTAATCTATATTACTTACCTCATTTATGGGAGCATTGTCATATTAAGTTTGAAAGTGGTGGCTTTTGGAGTTCTCATTTGTGAATAGTGGCACTTGTGGCACATATTAATTGTGGTTATGGTCCTTGTTTTTGTGAATAAATGGTTTTTGATATATTTTCCTTTCCACAAGCATTCTGGATTCTTACTGGTTTTCGGAAGAGTATTGTGTTCTCAATTCTTCAGTGCTTTTCGGCCTTATAGTTCCCAGTCTACAAGCATTTTGGATTCTTGTTGGTTTTTGGTAAAGTCTTGTCTTCTTATGTCTTCATTTCTGTTGTAGGCCTTTAAAGAGACTCAAGTTGGTAGAAAGCCTCCTGGAGTGTTTCAGACTCTGCTAGGTGTTGTCTCACATGTCAAGAGCACAAATAGTGTACAGAACAGCTGTAAGTGCATAGCTTAACTATTGACTGACCTAGATTAGTAGGTTTGTTGAGTTGGCCAGTGTTTGCTTATTCATATTAGTAATATGATAATATCTAATAGGATTATTTTATATTTCTCATTTTATTTGTGTGATCTTGTTTTTCAGTTTCACTTATTCTTTTGATAATCAACTTTGGTCTGTCTGTGACCTTTATTAACATGACAAAAGCATGCAAGATAAAATATGCAAAGGGTATTTGTTATATCATGTAATTGTGGTTGGATTGCTTTATCTCATTGCAGTGCAAGGTTACCGTGTCCTGTGGACTGGCATGGGTTCTCAACTTGCCCGTGATGTACCCTTCTCTGCAATTTGTTGGTCAACCCTTGAACCAGTGAGATTCATTCCTGAATCTTGAGATATATATATATTTTTCTTCTTCGGTAATATTCTCCTTTTCTTATGTGAATTTGTCCTCTTGCATTACAGATTAGAAGAAAACTTCTTAGTCTGGGTGGAGGTGATGATGCCAATGCATTGGGTGTTGTTGGGGCAAACTTTTCTGCTGGTTTCTTTGCGGGAACCCTTGCAGCTGGTGCTACATGTCCGCTAGATGTTGCAAAAACTCGAAGGCAGATAGAGGTTTGCTTACTGTATTTTTTAGTTACTGAAAATTTCCCCTCTTATTCAAACTGGAAGAAAGAGGCACAGAAGATTGCTTTTCCCCTTTCTAATGTATTTTTTTTAAAAAAAATGGAGTCAGGAGAATTACAATTTATGAATTTTGGGATATATGAAAGAAAACAATTAACCAGCTAGTGGTTAATATGTGAACTATGTATTGACGTAATAAAATTCTTGCTTGGTTAATTGTTCCTGAGCTGCAAATATTTTAGCCATGAATTCCTATATTGTTATTCTCCGTGATTCTTTTAGGGCTGGTAACTCCATGAGGAAATGATTGTTGCATTTTCATTAACAATACACCTTTATATGGATTGCACAAAGTATTTGGTTTTATTCTAATGTCAATCATCTTTTCTCCCTTGAAAAAACCCAGATGGATCCAGCAAGGGCACTGAAAATGACTACGAGACAGACACTAGTAGAGATTTGGAGGTATAAATTCATGTAACATTCTCTGTATGCTGATAGAGATGACCTGAGTGCCTTATTAGCCTAATTTTAGGTTGCATGCAATTGGAAGAATATTTGAACTGTTGGGACTGTTACCTATTTGATATATCGTAGGGTTGATTGCTTAGAACCAAGTAGAAAGGGCAATTAGCACTTTCACCTTATATTTAAATGGCATGCATTACTATATTTTTCTTTTTGGGAGAGGAGGGGGATTGGGGGAGATACACATAACCATTTACTGTCAATCATTATCAATGTTGAACCACATAGCTACAGTAATTCAGTACGTCTAACATTTGAACTGAGCATTCAAATGACGTGCTTTTATAACTATAATAATTTGATATATAAATTACAAAATGCTATTGGTTCAGCCTGTTTGTAAATTTTTTTATGCTTGTTAGTAAGTCATGTGATTCTATGATGAAAACTTTCCAGTTACCATTGCAATTTAAAAGTTTTCAACATATAATAGCATGTGTTACTACTGAGCATTGAGCTGCGTAAAAAAGATGTTAAAAAAAGGTTTTGCATTATCTGATTTGATTCAATGTTTCTTTCTTTGGGCAATTTGGTTTTGAATACGAACGAATAAGAGTTATAAGCTGTTAATCAACATGGACATGGGGTGAGGGTGGGGTATTCTAATAGTCGTATATATTATGTGATAAATGCTACCCATGTACTGTCAATTTACTGAAATGTCATTATCCTTGTTGGGTTTGTGGAGTTTCGAATTATTGCTTGCTTATCTAGTTTTTTTTTTCCCCTTTGGATTTGCCATATATATTCTAGTTTGAGTAATTAATGATTCGCTTGATGCCATTTACTTTTCAATCTCTGGCCCCTCTAGTACTAGCTTTTCATTAGGGTACTAAACATTATTTGAATTGATCATTGTGTTGATTTAACTATGCGCTGAATTTTTAAAATGCTCTATTCTCAGGGATGGAGGCTTGAAGGGACTCTTTACAGGTGTTGGTCCACGAGTTGGTCGAGCAGGGCCCTCAGTTGGAATTGTGGTTTCGTTTTATGAAGTTGTAAAGTTTATTCTACATCACCAGTATGCAACATCATGATAAAGATGGGATTTGATTCCTTGTTATTTTTTCTGAAGCAATCATTCCTGACTTTGGATGATAACCTTTGAAGATTCCTCAGGAAGTTTTTGGGGAAGTCATGGCAAATCCGTTTTCAACCACAGTAGATACAGGACTCTTGAACAGGAAAATGACCAGAATAGGATAATTCCCCTCTTAGTTTTGTTTTTTAGCTTTTCTTATAAGTTTGCTGCTTCTGGCCAGCCGAAATTTTGTTACACCTGGGGTTTCTCCCAAAAGTAATTTTTTAATAAAGAGTTATCTCAATATGCTATAGTGCTCCATATTGAGTTTTTGCATCTTTGTGCATCGTTCTTGAAGGTTAAACCAGGAATCCGATTGTTAGCTGGGTGAAGGATAGTCATTTTTATCTATTCAGTTGGTTCCTCCTTTTGAGGAAGCTTTGCTTAGGCTTTTCAAAAGTTTATATTTAAATCTCGCTAGAAATTAGGAACTCCATCACTTCGATTTCATGTTACAATCCCCATCGACAGGTAATTGAAGAAAACTAAAAAGCAAGTTGGAGAAAAAACAAAGAACCTATGCTAGAATAGGAGTAGAAGTTTGATACCATGGTCGCATGTGCGATTATCTCTCACAACAAGGTCGTGGGTCTCACTCTACAGGTGTGGGGCCTACATCCTTGTATTAGAGACGTCGTCGTATAATATTTTTATTTTTAAGATAGAGGGATGTCTAATTATAAGTACCATAATGTCATCAATAAAATTTCTATGTTGCTAAAGTCATATAAAAAGTATTCTTAGAATACATTTTTTGATAACATCTTAAAACTCCTTTTTTTTTTTTTCAAAATAGTAATTAAAGAAAGCAATTTTAAAAAGTAAAATTTAAGACATTATCTGTAGACATGTCTTCTTATTTTTTGAAAAAAAAAATCATTTTCAGATAACAAAAACCAAACATTTTTATAGTTTTGGGGGGGGGGGGGGAACTAAGCTACGTCCCCCCCCTTTTTTTTAATATTTTTTTAAAAATTAGTTAAGTATTTTTTTAAAATGTTTTAAACTGTTTTTTGAATTTTTTTATTTTTTTTACTATTCATCAATAAAATTTTTTATTATTTATTTGTAACTTAAAAAATTTTATAAAAAATCTCAACAAATCTCAAAAAATTCTGAAAAAAATTCATGCTATAAAAATTAATTAATTAATTTTGAAAAGTAAAAAAAAAATTTTAAAAAAATCAAAAAATTAAAAACAGGTAAATTCATAAGGAATAATTACGCTTCAATTTTCATTCATGAGAACTTGAAAACGGGTCGAAAAACACAGTAATCAATTTTCTCACATTGGCTTGAAAGGAGTGGAAGTTAAATCCAATCAAGGGTTTAATTAACATATTGAGCATTTAGATAATATTATAAATCATATATCAAATTAAAATGTTAATTTTTTATTTTCCCCTCATAATGTCAATCTAGTTTATCAAAGTGTGACTATTATTGCCATTTTATTGCTACAGTGCATATTATTGGCCCTTCAGATTTCCTAAGGCTAAGATAATTATAGGCCTGGCTACAAATGTTCACTGTGATGAAATAGGCCTTCATCTTCCCCAAAGAAAGAAAGTGTCCCATTTGAGATTTCATTTATTTATTTTTTCCTTTTTAACTTTTTCTTGCCTTCACCCACATCATGTAATTGTTGGAACAACAATTAGGAAAACAAACCACTATAAACGGAGTAAGTCATAAATCAGAAGGAAATTTTCATTGGAGAATACAATTTTTTACAAAAAGGCATTAACCAATAGAAATCTCTTCCTTTCTCCTGAGGATGTTACATAATAAATCACCTCCATGAATTTATAAGTGAATGAGTACTGGATTGGTGGATCAGTGATAGTCAGAAGCAACGCCACCAGCATTAGGACATATGCTATCCCTTGGTCAAGAGAGGTCCCTGCAAATTGCAAACAACAATTCAGCATTAGAACCTCTTGAAAGTTTTCATCATTCTTGCAGTGTTTATGAGAATAAGCCCAAGAGTGCTCAGGTCTTTAATAGAAGAATGAAAAAAGGAGAACAGCATCTTTGATTTCTCTGCAGTGTATGAACAATGGAATGGTGCGATCAACTTGGTGAACGAGAGAGTAAGGAAAGAAGAGAAATTACCGTCGCTTGTTGGAGCAGGAGCCGGAGCATTGGATTGTGAACAAGACACTGACATAAGGGGTGCGTAAATGAGGCCAATGAAGACAATCACCCAGAATGAAGCACTGGAAACAGCCATTTTCTCTGCTTCTCTTAATATCTCTCTCTCTCCCCTCTATCTTTCTTGATTGTTCAAAGTTTAAGAGAGAGAGAAAAGAGAGAGAAATCCAAATACAAAGCTTGTGGGCAAGAGTTGTTGGGGTGGTGAATTTGAAGAGTTATGGAGTTTCCTTTTTATAATGTGCTGGCCTCTTCACAGGAACCATCTATGATCTTGAGGGATACGCCTGCAGGTTCAGGGGACCCATAAACCAATTAACGTCAGCTTTATATTCTGATTATTGGATCTTTATAATATAAACATCTATTCCAAGCTGTATTAAGGATATACAGATTGTAAATCTAATTATTGCTATGAATTTCCTAAAAAAATTTCGCCTTTGGATAAAAGAATGTCCAAAAAAAATCTCATTCTAAAGATATTGCAAATATCTATTATTACGATTGGACTGTAACAAAATAAGTAAAAGGAAAGTGTGGCTGCTGGGATTCGAGCCCAGGTCTCCACGGCCACAACGTGGAATTCTTACCACTAAACTACAGCCACTTGCTGAATGTTCTTCAAACTACAATATAAAAGTAGTTTATTGAGTTTACTCTTTCGACTCTCACTAGTGTCGTGGTTGGGGACGAGGGCCCGAGGGAGAGGGGAAATTTCTGCCTTGAGGTGGTGGCACTGGCAAGCTCTTACTGAAACAGGGCTAACAAGTGCAAGTGCAATTTGGTTGTTATTCTTCCATTTTAGTAGCCTTTTACTGATAAAACCCCTTCTGTAAGGCTGATAATGCTCGCGCTCCCCTGTACAAAACCCGCGCTTCTGCACGGTAGAACCTTTATTTCGTCCATACGCAGAAGAATCCTCAGGCAAATGGGGTCCAAACAAACCATATCTTCGCACGCAGAGGACCCAGAAATGAGAGACTTGGTGGACTACATTGACTCTCTGAAGAACTACGAGAAATCGGGCGTGCCCAAAGGGGCAGGTACTGATTCCCGCGAAGGGTTCGATCTTGGTAGAATGAGAAGGTTAATGGAGCGTTTCGGTAATCCTCAGTCTAAGTTCAAGGTTCGATTATTTTCCTTAAATGCAAGAAATATGATTCCTTGATCTTAGGTCGTTCTGATTGTTCCAGCTCTATATTTGTCAGTGGTGGGTAGGTATGCTATACAGTTTATAATGTTGAATGTTGGGTATTTTACAATTTAAGACTAGAGAGAGGAGCTGCTTTATACGAGTGTTCTTTCCGTTATATTGGTTGTACCTCCGTATCCAAAGGGCAGCAAATTGAAATCAGTTCTATTAGATTAAGCTCAGGGATCGGCTGAGCAGGCCGAAAAGCTATTGAATATATATTATTACTGAACATCTTGAACACTTGAAGTTAAAATGAACATGTTTTGGGGCTTCAAAAATATATATAGCACGTCCATTCAAATTTTCTACCCAGTTGAATTTAATAATGATTCAATTAACCGGCTTATTGCAATTGTAGGCCGTTCATATTGCTGGGACAAAGGGAAAGGGATCAACGGCTGCTTTCATTTCTAATATTCTGAGGACAGAAGGTTATTCTGTTGGTTGTTACACTAGGTAAAGTCTCCATATAATTTTCAGAGGGTATATATATATATCTGCAGCTGTTTGTACTTTCAACTTCAACTATGGCTTCACTACAATTTGTATATCATTGACGACAGGCTTTATTTTTCTCGAGCAGCCCACATATCCAGACTATCAGGGAACGCATTTTACTAGGAAGATCTGGTAATCCTGTCTCGGCAAAAGCATTGAATAATCTTTTTCATAGGATCAAGCAGAATCTTGACCAAGCAACGAAAGAGGAAAATGGTTGCATAAGTCATTTTGAGGTATTTGAATTCTGTTAATATATGAATATGGTCAAGAAATTAGCATCTGTTATCTATTCCTCCACCTGTTGATGAGATTGTGTGACCAATTGGTAGCTTGGAACTTAGCATATTCAATTTGTTTGATCATTTTCTTTTTCAATATTATTCATTGCTTTGTTGTTTTTTCAGTTAGCGTTTTTACAATTATTATTGTTGCAGGTGCATGATAAAAAATTTATGCTTACACATTTATAATATTTTATTAAATTCCAGGTGGATGTTTTACTTTAGCTGATTTGTTGTCTCTGTTCTTTTATGCAGTTGTTGATGTGCTACATTCTATATGTCTCCGTTTTTATCTTTTTGTCAACTGTACTCACTGATGGAGGTGTCTCAGGTTTTCACTGCCATGGCATTCATTCTATTTGCTGAAGAGAACATTGACATTGCAGTTATTGAGGTTATATTTACTTCCACTTGGAATCTTCATCCAGTAACTGCTTTACAAAAACCCTAATTGTATGATTCTTCTAATTTTACTGCCCCCCCAAAAAAAATGCATTCTTGAGTTATTAATTATTGTGATTTTCACATACAGAAAATTGTAAGGATGGCCAAAGTAATAGTAAAAATACCTCTATTTATTTCTTTTGACAGGCTGGGTTGGGGGGAGCACGCGATGCAACAAATATTATATCCAGCTCTGGACTTGCTGCATCAGTCATAACCACTGTAGGTGAGGAACATTTGGCTGCTCTTGGGGGTTCTTTGGAAACTATTGCAATGGCAAAGTCAGGAATCATAAAACAAGGCCGCCCAGTTAGGTGTTTCTCTCTTTAAATCTCCTTTGTAGATTAATTTGATCTACTAAAATTGACAAGACATGACCCAATTCTCATGCACTTGTGTTCTTGTCATAATTGTAAATATTTATAGGTAAATTGACAAAGATGTGATCCAATTCTTATGTACATGACAATATACAATATTAGCCACGTTGCTATTATCTTTTATTTTTGCTTTACTCTTCAATCTTCATGTTTCAATGATTGCAGGAAAGCATCACTATTTATCATGGTCTTTAGTCTCCTCTCTGTCCCCTTTCTTTGAAGGGTATTCTATTTAAGCATTTAAGAAAAAATTTCTTCCTGGTTCCTTATCTGGTCATTAAATATATTAATTGTTTTACACAATCTTTAATCAGAAGAATCATATTGACTTTAAATTAGCAGAGAGTGTGTGACCTCTATCTTCAAGAATTATCATTTGTTTTGCTTATATAACATTAGCATTTTAAGACTTAAATCAGACCAACAATTTGATAGTTGATGTTGAGTCTTCCATTTTACCGTTTATATGGAGTTAATATGAAAATTTCTAGGACAAAGTTATTTTAAAGTGTCTGTTAGGTGACACAATGTTCATGTTGTAGTGCTGTGGCAGCTATAAGGCAAGGCAACTTTTTATTATCCTCTTTTGGGATAAATTTGGACGTATCTTCTACTGGTTTGTCTCTGTTGTTATTGTAAAATCATTTTGCACTTTCATAAATTAAATAATAAAACAAAAAGAAATGAACAAGAATACCATAATATACTTTGTAGTCTAAAATACCGTAACTTTAATGAACCATTGCTATTTTCATCCATTTTTTTTACTAAACATGTACATTTCAGTTGGTGCTGGGTGGGCCGTTTCTCCCTCATATTGAGTGCATTATTCGTGATAAAGCAGCATCCCTGGATTCACCGGTAGTATCAGCGTCTCATGCTGGTAATAGATGTACCATAAGAAGGGTCAGTGTGTTCAATGGCAGACCTTGCCAATCTTGTGATATAGCTATCAAAGTTGAGAAAGACTTGAATCTGGTATAAACTTGTATTCTGGAGCTTTCATTGTTTATTTAGAATATGCAGTAGAGGGACATAGCTTTGAGGTGGCATGCTTCTGTTTTTGACTAACTGTAGGCATTGAATGCTTTTGGTTCATCCTATAGACATATTTGTGCTTTTAAGAATTAATGAACACTCTTTAAACATACTAAAGCACAGTCTAAAGATGACATGTATTGAAAATGGTTTGGCAAGCAGCTTTTATTGTGAATAATAGTAAAAAAGGATATGATAGTATTTGACAAACGGAGGGGAGTTTGAAAGGAATAAACTCATAGAAAACTCTTAACTTTGAACTCTATTTGTATCATCTCATGTCTTCCTGCGCATGAGATCCTAATTTTTATGGCCCCCATCTGTATGCATTGTTGCTTTGCATGTCATGACATTCGTGTCTTATATTGCATCATTTATGAATGTTAAAATATTTATGCACCCCATTTCTCTGCCACCTCTGTATGCTTTTTTAAAAGGTTTTCCTGTCTGGTTTTAAATTGTTAATCATATGAAAGTTTACGAACAATATATGAGTATAGCTATTCATGCAGTCCTGTGAATTACTTGATGTCAAGCTGCGCATGCTTGGAAGTCACCAACTTCAAAATGCTGCAACTGCTACTTGTGTGGCACTCTGTCTTCGTAATTTAGGTAAAACTTTTCTGTGTCTACTTGGCCTTATTATATAAATGTTCTTTTTCTTTTATTTTCTTTGTTATTTGAATTTGAATATATTCCTACTCTAGTTCAAAAGTTACTTGAGGTTTAGATGTGTGGTTTACATTTTCTCAGGATTTTTATGAAAAGATAAATGCCTTCATCCAGCCAAACATTTGACTACTTTTGTGCACTATATAATTCAATGTCTCGTGTCTTGTCAAGACATTGCACCAAGTTCTTTTGACTACTTCAAATTAAGTTTTTCATGTACCTTTTTCCCTTGATCCATTTGCTTTGTCATTATTGTCATGACATTTTGATTCTAGGTCTTTGATTAATTTATGTTGACTTTTAAAACATGACTTCCCTTCACTTTTTTCTTGTTTCTTGGATGATCAGGATTGAAAATATCTGATGAATCTATTAGGGCTGGTTTAGAGCGTACATGCCTCCTTGGAAGGAGTCAGTTCCTTACATTCAAAGAAGCGGAGGTACTAGGACTTACTGGAGCAACAATATTGCTTGATGGAGGTTGATTCCTGTGACTTTGCTATTTAATGCCTATCAAACTATACTCTCAATGCATTGATTAACTGGTTATTTGAATTTGGTCAAAAAAAATATGTCTGAATTTCTTTATGGAAAATTTTCTGGAATGTTTCATAAAATTATTCAAATTTTAGTATTGTGTGTGGTCCTGCTCCTGCTAGACTCTTTTTGAAGAAAATAAAAATTTTAATAATTTTTTGTGGGTATTGTGGGAGAAAATAAGGATTTTCTGGCTTGGTGCTACAAATTCATAAGAAAAAAAGTTTACATTAGTTTTGTGGATATTGCTGTAGCCCACACCAAAGAATCTGCCAAAGCACTGATGAACACAATAAGGATGGCATATCCAGAGGGTCGATTGGGTTTTATTGTTGCTATGGCATGTGACAAAGACCACGTAGGTTTTGCCAGAGAGATTCTCTCAGGTAAATCTGTTGATTTTATTTCTTAAATATCATGTTAAACTAATCTAATTCATGAGGTGGGGAACATCAAAAGGTCAAAGTTGATCCTTTACATATCAGAAAACTTGTTATTCAGATGAGGGCATCAAATATTGTGCATGTCTTCAATGTCATTATTTTTGTTTTCCCCTGTTTGGTTAAAAGGCTTAGCTAATATCCCAGAAGTTTTATGGCATGTTATTCTCAATGGGTTATTGATTCAGAATTACTGGTTACGGTTATTGGTCTAGGTTTCTTATATTTTAACCTAAAATAGAAATTGTGGTTAGCTTATGAAACTGGTGCGCAGTGAGGACAAGTCTAAATGTAGTTACTGCATTTGTTCAGGGGGACATGTACAGACTGTTCTTTTAACAGAAGCTCCTATTGCTGGAGGTGTAACTCGAATGACTTCAGCTGCTTTGTTGAGAGATTCATGGATTCAAGCTTCTGAAGAGCTTGGCATTGGTATAGTTCATGATGGAATGGCAGATTCGGTAGAATTGGTGAAGGATCAACCAGTAAGTTGTGTGAGCGATTTGCATGATGGTAGAACTATATTGGCTACTGAGGCTTCTTTAAAGGGTTGTTTGAGAACGACAGATAAGATTCTCAGAAGAATTATAGGGGATGAAACGGGTATTATTGTCATCACTGGATCTCTGCATATCGTTTCCTCAGTTTTAGCTGACCTCGTTGGTTAACGGCTATTTAGTGTTTACAGTGAAGCTGTTTTATGTGTTTCTACTCTCTAAGACTGATTTCACTTGAGTTATATTAATGTCAGAGGTAGTAAGGACCAACCTTTATTTCTTATAATGAGAATGCATTGGTCTGAAGTTTTTGTTACGGATACAAATTGGAATTAATTGCGAATTGTTCAATTACGCTTTCACAATGGAAATCTTCGTACCGTATCATGACTTTCTTGTGAATTAGTTAATACAGGTACAACGGTTACCGTTGTTCAATTAAGTAGAATTAATTTATAAAAATTATATAGATTAAGTTAATTATGAAATATGTAAGTACATTAAAAAATATATTTTATATTTAATTATGATTAACCTGGTTTATATAATTTTTATAGAATGTCTATCTAAGTTTTTCTTTAAAAGCTATTTTAATTTTTGGCTAATTTTTTACTTCAGTTGGGCTTATAATTTGTGTGTGGGAAACATTAAGAATTGAAATGACGCAATTCGGGTAATAAACTTAATTAAGAAGGAATATGATTAAATGAATAAAAAGGATCCAACCTGAAATTGTATAATGGTGTTATATGTAACAATTTTTAGGCTTCTAATTTATAACCCATGTATGGGCTAAAAATATTTTTAATATAACGGTAGTACAATATTATTGTCATTTATATTTTGTTGTATAATTTACTTTTAAATTATATATAATGGTTAAAATTTAAGAAATAATTATTTTTGTGTCAAAATATTTACAATAATATTATTTAATTTTTTTAATATTTTAGTAGAACTAAAAATTTTCTACAAGCTGAGAAAAACTCCTATACTATAGTTGCACCCACACACTCATAGTACAGGATCCTTCTCCCTACAAGCTACGATCTGAGCTTATTGCACAGCACGAAGTGAGTTGGTTATCTAAAAAATGAAAAAATTTATAGTGTGACGAGCACCTTCCCACCTCTTGTAAGTGGGTCCTACTTCATTCTTTCATAATAGAAAAACCATGCACTCAAGTGAATTTGTTAGGAGTACTGAAAAATCTCCTGCAAAACAAAGAACTTGTTGCTCATGTAATTATAAAGATGATCATTAAATTAAGTAAAAGAGAGGAAGAAAATAATGTGAGGGGGCTAAATATTAGTAAGATATTAATGTATGTATTTATCATATCATTGATTCATTGACAATTTCTATTTTTTTTTTCACTTTTTTTTTTTCCTCATCTTTTGTATTCCCACGGCGTAGCTAGGAAGTCCTGTTGCTCGTAGTAACACATTCATCTGACGCAAACATTGATTCAATTAGGTATTATTTTGTGATTGTATTTGTAAGTAGTATCAGTCTTGTCACTAACTGTTGGTGGAAGGATACATTTTTAGTGTTAAAACCTAAGGGGTCGGGTCCCACTCCCACAGCTCTCAAGTCTCAAAGTTGTTGAGTTTGCAAGAAGCATGTTTGTATCTCTAGAGACATTGCTGTCTCCAAATTTGCATGATGCCATGATGCAGCTCTCCCATCAAATTTAAGAACCCACTAACAAAAGGCATTTCTCAATCATGTTTGAAAGGTGTAGTTATTATATATAGATATATAAATGACCAATAATGACTAATGGGCCATATTAAAACTAGGGGGAATGGGTATCTGGGAGTGGGACATTGATTTTCCTAACTGCAAATTTACTTTAGTTATTAGAAAAGAGAAAGGTGACGATTCAAAAAAACAAAGGAAGGGGAAGAGAAATAGTGAAAGTCCCCGGCTGGATTTAGATTCTGTATAGGGGGGAGATCCAGTCACATCCTGGTTGTCCAACGCATATCTTAACGAACTAGAATTCATTCGCTTTTATTTAATACAAATTTTGAGACATACTTAAAGAAAATTTGAAGGATTGTGGTCCTCCAATACGTTAAACGGCCATGATTTATCCAACTAAAACCCATGCATTAGATCCATATGTTTGAAACATTCCCGCGGCTAAGTGTGGGGCCAATCTAAACGCGCAAAACAGGAAGCACGTAATGATATCTCACTTGTCACCATCACCAAAAGAGAGGTAATTCAAATTTTGGTTTTTGTATGGAGGCTGGCAATGGCATTCAAAGCTACTCTGCTGGAAGGAACATCTTTTACACCTTAATGGCCCACACTAATGCCATTTCTGCCCGGTGGTTTTGTTGTAACAAGCATGCAACACATTTCAGGAAGTGAGAGGTCCCATTTACTTTACTCCCCATGCAAAACTATGACAGCTCTTCTGTGAAATGGATTAGGGTTGGCACATCAAACGGCAAACACTTCTTCTGTTTGGAGAAAGGGCTGAGAGAGATCTAGTGTTTATGGACAATAAAGAACAATCGATGCATTATTTTTCTCTAGTATATGGGGGTTTGCTTGTACCCATCTTTTACTTTGGCAGAGACGAATAGCAATCATATGTTCAACAGAATATAGAACATATTGTTGGTGCAATCTCGTAATTTTATCAGCGTTTAATTTGAACCTAAAACATTCAAGTTAGGGTGCTTAGTGCTTAAGTTTTAGAATTATGAACTAGAGTGTGACTGCATAATGGCTTCTGCTGAAGGGTTTTGTACTATTAATAACATCTCCATTTAATCAATATGGGAAGGATGGCTGCACCGAATAGGCCCCAAGGACAGGGGATGGGGACCTGACATCTAAGATGGGGTATGGAAATCTAACAGAGAATCAAGCCTGTGGGACTCACTATGGCCTCCAACATCCATCCCATCCCATAGTGAATGCACAATTACCAAGAAGCCCCAAATATCTCTTTCCTTACCGGCGAGAGGGGCGACGGACAAATAGGGGGTGAGAGAGAAAGAGAAGGATGACAGGTTTAGGTGAAAAGAGCAGTAATGTTTCGCTCATACATTTCGTGGGTAGCATTCAATGTGCATTCAGATTGGGAAATGAATGAAGTTTTCTTAGAGGGGACCCACCCTATTCATTTCATTTCATTTCATTCTTATTTTGTAACTCTGTTTTTAAATTTTGTCCCACATTCCCATTTATTTTGTGTAGGAGGCTATAAATGATCGACACAGTTATATGCTTGAATTTAACAAGACATGCACAAAGATGCTGGATAGCTTCTCTAGATCTGCCTAAGACGACTATACAATCTAAGGATGGATATATTCATGAAACAAAATTAGATTGCAATGTGAGCTGGCAGTGCGTAGTAACTAGCTACCAGATAGGGCTTCCATTGTCGGTATTGAAGCTCCGAAGCTAGAGTTGTTCCACAGGAAACCTTATCTGAAATATTCTCAAATTAAAGCAGAAACCCCTAGATTTAATCTAAACTCAATCATGAGTTGTCTGCAACCTTATAGATATGGGTTTACATATTGCAGAACCTGTTAACCGAATTTGCCCTTATCTATGCCATTTGTCTGTTTAGGTAGAGTAATATGGAGTATGCCATAACAATAAAAACAAGTTTCTTATATTTTGGCAAGCTAGCTTTGTTTCCAAAGGACATTATTGGCTAAATATTGTTTTTAATTGCAGAACCTGTATCTCAAGTTACCTTAATCTGTTCCATGTGTCCGATTAGGCAGATGGTACATAAGATAACAGTAGAACTGCAGCACAGCTATTACTTAATGTCTGTGCTGGTGCTAGTGGCTTTGGTGTGCCTTTTCTAATCAGGCACGCCTTTCTTGTATAACTGTATACATAGGATATTATGATAGACATTATAATCATCACATTATGTTGGCACAGAGGAACAAACCAGGTAACCTCTTCAAGACTTGGAAGATATAGAAGTCAACTATATCTAGAGGACAAGGATGGGTGGAAGAGCAAACCAATAAAGGCCGTAGCCTAAAACCCAGTTTAAGCATCAGCTTTTGCTGCTGTGGAACTCTGCAAGTTATGCTTAAGGTACTATTCCTGATATTTACTTGTTATCCATGTATGAGAATCTGAAGCGAGTTTTGAAACTTGCTAAATACCCACTGAAGTTTGTATTACATGCGCTAAAAAAGTAAGATGCTGTGTTTATTATAAACATCACACTATTCAAGAACGAGTAAATACTAAATACAGTGGCAGCATGCAATATTCTGCTGGTAATAATGATCTATGGGTTATATCCAAACCAAGTTATGGGATTGGGAGAGAGAAGGAAAGGGGAGTTGGTCGTTGAGGGTGGTAAATGTGAAAATTGATGTATGATGGCAAAGAAATGGACTCATTTGGAGGGAAGTAAATGTGATAAAACCAAAAATTGTAGACTGCATTTTGCTTTAATGAAACGCACTCCCATGCTGAAACGAGCAATTACTCCTGCCCTATTTGTCACTTACTCGTACCAGCCTCCCTGCCACAGTGACCCTCGCCCCCACACCCTCCTTTCAGATTGATACAAAATTGCATTGCAGATCATCGTAGGCACGGAGATGCCGTGCCTGCCCATTGAAAGCCTAACTTGGTAATAATAATTATACGAATATGAAAAACTCTAAAGAAACAAGACAAGTTGCAGGTTTTTGCCTCGTTACTAGTCGTCATCGCTACCGTCTGCAACTTTGTCCTCCCACCCTCCTTATTTATTTCTACCCTCTATTCCATTAAACACCGAGACTTTTGAAAAAGAGTTATATCGTGTTTGATATTTAACACCATATTAAATATAACACGATATTTTATTTTATATATAAATACAATATATTTTATCATGTAACATTATCTTAATAGTATCATGTCCTATATGCTTATCAGGATCCATGCTTCTTAGTCTTCGGCATTTCCTTCTTTGACATCAGATTCAAAAACTAACCAAACGTGATGTTCCTTATGGTTAGCTTAGAACTTTCTTGTTACCACCAGTTGAATTACCTAGGATTCCCATTCAAATTTCTATCCAGCCTAATAACCCGAGCTAAGCTCAAGATGCAGTTTCAATCTCGCTTTCATTTTAGTGTTGTCGTTCAAATTCTCTAGTTGATTTTGTATGCATGTGTGCCTGTTGTCAAGGTCAATTTCATTCCAAAAAGTAAACTGAAATTTCTAACCACGTCCGTTGTTAGTTAACAGTGTGACAGTAAAATTGTACTCTGGAAAAGAAAATCAAGGTAAAAAAACAAAAACGAAACTTAAAAATTTTATTTTTCATAATAGTGCAAGGGAGCTTAGCGTAAAAAAAATTTAGGGGGTCAAATTATATATTGTTATTCTATTCTCTTTGTTTTCTTTCGTTTTTTTATATTAAGTTTCAATTTGATTCATTATCAGCATAGATTTTATACACTGAAAAAAATAAGGTGTTACAATAACTGGAGTATTATGGTATGTTCTGTATTCAGAATTTGCTTCCCTTGTTACATAATATAAGCACTAGGTACTTCCATCATGTGGTATGGTCGAAGTTCAAACCCACCACCCACATGCTACTTTCAAAATCCTAACTAAAGCTAAGTATTCAGTCCCATGCATGTGAAATTGAAGTCTTGGATAGAATATGTTTACCACGCGTCTATAAAGTATACACATTTGAGAATGAATACAGCAACTTGAAATTGAAATATAATGGAAGTTTTATTTTAATGAAGGAAAGGGTTTATAGAGTAACATATAGCCCTATTTTCTAAAATTGAATTGATAAGAAAACTACATCAAAAAATAATTTTGATAAAAATATAAAAAAAAGGAAAGAAAAAAAGGGGTTGGAGGAAGTTGTTCAGAACGTACAGGGTTTTCAATTAGACTGAATAAGAAACTAGCAGCCAAAGCCAACACATAGACGACAGTAGATCTCCAGAATTTATATATCCCAGTGGCTTCAGTGGCTGGGTAATTGTATAGTGAGATTTCATTCAGAACATTCTCCACTTTCGGCTTTTCAGCAATAACGGTGTTTCCCGTAAAATCAACCACATTCATGCTGGCATTTGTTCTTTTTCCCCATAAAGAAGGTAACTTAGCTTCTCTTTAAAATGGTTCCACTGTCATCCCTGGCCCCCTATATATGTCAAGCTCCTCGTTCTTCTTAACTACATTCCCATCCAATTAAATATATACATGAAACTTCACATTATTAGACTTCGCGTCTTTATGACACACGTTATTAATTACAGCAATTAATTTTTACTCATTTTATTATATATTGATCTGTATTTTAATTACTGTACTAGTCTCTTGTGTTCGAAAGTAAAATGGGTTATATATGAAGAAAGAAACTACATACAAAAAATATATGTGCTAACAATGTATTAATCATTTAAGATGTTACTTTCCAAAAAAAAATGTTATTACAACTTGAACTTAGGAAGTTATGATATCTACTTAAGTTTTCACTCATCCAGAAACTAGAGGAGCCAAATTATAACATTTAAGAGAATATTAAATTAATTTTTTAGAACTGTGCGTATTTAAAAAAAGTAATGAGAAATTAATATTATAATTTTGCAAATTTTGGAGGGGCGAAGGGTTGCTCCACTCCGGCCCGCACCCTCCTCAATCATTTGAGTTAAGCTTAGATGGCATCTGAGATCCGCATTAGTGATCTACATCAACTCATTTTTTTAAGAATGATATATACCAAGAAGATATGAACAAATCTATACCTACCTAATTAACGTAAGCTAATTCGCATAAAATACATAAGCATTGGAGAATCCACACTCCGATGGGTGTAACTTGATATATTTCAATATGTCAAAGCAAGTTTCTAGTAATTAAATGTCATTATCCTTGATATATCAAATTGAAATTTTTATGAATTATGAGAAAAATGGTCTTGAAATTCACTTAAAGAGGTATCTATATATTTAAGGTACATTCAATTTAAATATTTTACTGTTCGTCTATAACAAATTTAAATATTTACTGAAACATTAATGAAGGAGAGCAGATGTATTTATGAAGGGCATTAGTGGATGCACAAAGATCCCCGACCTCCTCTCTCTCTTTTCATGTTCCTAACAAAACATTAAAAACTCATTGGTGATCCATTGCATAATATGTAGCTAGCTGCATTAACATCATCCATTATTTTTCCACTGGAGTATCTTTTAACATTATTATCACTATATAAAACCCTTCTCTTTGCCCTTCTACTTCCCTCTCCCTCTCTATCTCCTTCTCTCTCTCTAACGGCTCTCAATTCTTTCTCTACAGTTTTTAGTACTGTTGTAGTCTGATACTGTTTCTGTTCTGCTCTGCCTTCGACTTTCTTGGGATTCTGCGCATCACTGCCTAGCTGATTCCCGTGAGATCCGATCCATTGGCATCTAGCCGTTTAGAAAACCATCTTTTCGATAAGCCCCAGCACATCAGAAGCAGTTGATGGCGATCGTTTAGTCTCTATCACATCAGCTGCCATCTTATTTACTCGTTTTTGGTCGCCCCTTCCTTGATCTTGACAACCTCTCGCCTCGCCTCACCTGCTTTTGTCTTCCTTTTATCCCAGTCCCTTTCTCACTCAAAAAGTCCACACTTTCTCAATTTGCAGCTTTCCCGAAGAAGAAAACGGAAGCATAAAAAGCTTTCAAATGGATGACAGCTTTTCTGATATTCTTGAAGACAAGGAATTTGGCGGAGACGACCTCTTTGCCATTTTGGAGATCCTCGAGGACTTCACCGATTTTCCTCCAATTGATGAAGCTGTTGTTAGCTCAAAGGAGAACGAGGAAGCGTTAAGGTTAGTGTCCCAGAAGTCAACATCTTCAAGTGCTCTACAAGATTCTGAAACTGAGCTTGAAACTTTACCCAAAAGCAAGAGACAGAGGCTTGAGGGGTCAGAGGAACCAAACACAGATGGGCAACAAAGGATGTCTCATATCACTGTGGAGCGCAACCGAAGAAAGCAAATGAATGAGCATTTGTCCGTCTTGAGGTCACTCATGCCTTGCTTTTACGTCAAACGAGTAAGTCTTATAGTAATTATCCCTTAGAAGTACTATAAATTACTAATATATTCACCATACTAATTTGCTTATTTTTATGTAAACCGGGCCATTTGTTTTTGCACCTTACTATGCATGCTTGAATTTCTCTTGTATCCAAAAATCCACGAGGACTATTGAATAATTGTTTCATTATTTTTATACGGATGATAAGCATATGCTTAACAAAAAAATACTTACAGAAAGAGGGTTATGTTGGCCACTAGCTACTAGTAGATACCCAGGTACTCACAATTTTTTCTGAATGGAGAAAGTCTTTTGTACAGAGAAGTTCCAACTTGTATATCAGTCAGAAAAAAAATTCGTACACTATATGCTCATGTATTCAGCTTCTATATGGCTTAGGGAGATCAAGCATCCATAATTGGAGGAGTGGTTGACTACATCAACGAGTTGCAGCAGGTTCTACAATCCCTGGAGGCCAAAAAACAAAGAAAAGTATACAGTGAAGTGCTAATTAGCCCTAGGCTAGTTTCAAGTCCAAGGCCTTCACCGCTTAGTCCTAGAAAGCCACCTCTGAGCCCTAGACTAAACTTGCCCATTAGTCCAAGGACTCCACAACCTGGTAGCCCTTACAAGCCGAGGCTGCAGCAAGGTTACCTTTCACCTACCATATCCAACTCTCTTGAACCATCTCCTACATCTTCTGCTTCCTCCATTAACGATAATATCAATGAGCTTGTTGCCAATTCCAAGTCTGCTATCGCCGATGTGGAGGTCAAGTTTTCAGGTCCGCACGTTCTTTTGAAAACTGTATCCCAGCGAATTCCCGGGCAAGCTCTGAAAATCATGTCAGCCCTAGAAGACCTAGCGCTCGAAATTCTCCATGTCACCATCAGCACTACTGATGAAACCATGCTAAACTCATTCACTATTAAGGTATTTACTCTTGGTATATATGGCTAATCTTATTCTTTTATTCTTTCTACTTTTTCCACTTAGTTAATTCATGACTAATTCTAGCATTAATATATAACTTATTTTTATGGTAACGGCGCAAAAAGGACCCCATATGACTAAATTAATTATGGAAAAAAAACGATATGTCTAAAAAGATGTCTCTCTTTATCACATGCATGAAGTAAAAGTGATACTCCTTTAATTACAAGTATGAATGGATATTTTATCTATATGCAACATGTATCTATGTTTGAATCATGAAAGCTTAGCTAGCTAGCTCAAAACTATGAAGAGAAGAAAACTCTTTTTTCTGTCAATGGAAATGCTTTAACATAGCTAATTCTTGTTGCATAATCTAATACATGCTTTCCCTTCCCTAGCTAGTGAAGACCAGTTTGGGTTTCAAGTTCTTATTACAACTACCTCAAGAAACTTTACCAGATGAGGAGCCCGCATTTTTAGAAGGAAATCTTTTGAAAACTGAAGTAACTGCATGATAATAATGACTAGAGTGAATAGAGGATAAGAACAATGGTAAATTATTTTTTCTAGGCTTGTAGTCAAATTGTGCAGTACTTTACTGCAATCTGTAAAAATAAGTTAATGAGATGCTAGCTGTACCGAGATGTCCTGACTCCTGAGAGTATATTTTTCATTTTTAAGAATAATGGGATATTTTTCATTTGAAAAAGAGATTAAAAGCAAATAATGTTTTATATTGCTCTGTCGTTTTTATTTAAATTGATTTGATTGAAGATATATAATGATTGGGTATGCTATAAGTAACAATGTGATTTAAACTGAATAGATTGGAATTGAATGCCAACTGAGTGCGGAAGAACTGGCTCAACAAATCCAGCAAACATTCTGCTAAGTCTCCTGAATTAATATGGGTTATCTAGTGTGCTGACTTTAACTTGAGATGCCGATCTAGATCTCTCTTTTATCTCTTACTGTGTTGTAGGTAGCTGCACTAATACACAGAGATCGTGGGTACGTAGTCATTTACTTACTAGCATTTCTCATTTTCTATTAACTACACTTGCAAGTGTAATTGGTCATTTAGTGTATAAGGCAGTGTCACTCTCTTGTAATTTACCACTGTCAAGTTTTAATTTTCGTCATCATGAATTCAATTTCCATTTCCCAAATTGAAGCCCATGGTGTCCATATAGCGAACATTGGTGAATATTACTGCCTTACTCACAAGAAATTCTTGCATAGATATATTGTATTATATTATATATATAATATTCAATAAATATAAATTATATTAAATAAAATGGAATGAATTTCACCAAAACCGTAATTACAAGAAAGTTATCCTTCATTTTTCTTTTCTATGAGTGGGTGAAAAGATGTTGGCGTAGCAATAAATATTTATGTTGGCCTCCTCACCTTCCATCATGCATGGTACTAACTGAGGACTACTAAAACGAAACACGAACCAGACACTTATTGCACAATTGTACTTCAAGACAAGTGGGTCAGGTTACATAGCAATTCAATGATACGTATATTTCCAACAACAACATTAATTAATTCCAATTTACTAGTTTTTGGTAAACTTTGTCTCTGCTTAGCCCCAATCCTATGACTTCTTAATTAAGTTCACCCACAATGTTTTTCTATATTTTAGTGATCAAACCATAAATTTGTAGGTAAACTTGATTTATAAAATATTAGATTAATTATGAATAAATACGTAAATATGTTAAAAGTAAGTCCCAATAAATTATTTTTTTGACATATTTATATATTTATTTATGATTAATTTATATCTATGCAAAAATTTATATGAACAAACAATTAAAAAGTTAGAGACAGCTTCATGAGACCCAGTCGACCAATGCTTTTTATATATATGGTCTATATACAAATTGGTCAGCTCAAAATCTCTATACTTAAGTCCCATTCGGATCTCCTTAAAGCATGAGGGAATGAATTCTTTTGAAGGAAAACTGAGTTCTGATTTTAATTTGCAGTGTTCGGATATCCTTAAAGGAAAATGGAGAAGTTGAAATATTCTTTTAATTTGAAGGCAAATTTCTGAGCTTTATATTAAAGGAAAAGACAGAAGAAGAGGGAGAATTGCATATCCTGAAACTATTGACCATGATACCCTCCCAGGAGATGAACACGGAGCCTGTGAATGTATTTGATGCAATGGAGGAGTCGAAAAGCAGCGCTTTTCGCAGTGATTAAAATGTAGAAGAAGGATGTGTTTCGAGACTTGAATTGAGGGGTTGTCGAGAATTGGTACATGTTAGGGGATTTGGAAAGGGACGAATGGGTTTGGGACAAGAGGGGATGCTTGTAAGGTGCAATAGAAGATTGGGGACGGGTTTGAGGATTCTGGGTGAGGATGAGAGTTCATGAAAGATGGGTATTGAGCAAAAAGTTGCAGGGTTTGAGGGGATTCATGGTGGGAATGGTGCTTTTGGTGAATTGAGGAAGGGTACAGAAGATGGGGTGTTGGATTGAAATCGAAAAAGATGTCGCTCCTTTTTTTTGTCTAAACTTCAGGTTTCTTCTTATGCATTATATAAGGAACTGAAAGAAGCCTCTCTCGCTCTCTCAGCAATTTACTCTCTCTCTCTCTCTCTCTAAATTTATCTTTTTGTAAAAAAATATTTTTTAAAATATTTTTTTTACTACAGTTATATATATATTTTTTGATTTATTTGTTTTTTTATTAGGATTATTTTTACATAATTATTATATTAAAATTATTATTTTTAGTCTAATATATATTTATTTTATTATTTTTAAATTAAAAATATAATTTTTATCCATTAAAAATTATTAATTTTAAATTTTTTATGTATGCTCTTTTCAATAATTTTATTAACTATTTTATAATTTTTTAGCTGAACATCTTTTTTAATTCAAAAATCATTTTCATTTATTGCATTCGAACGCAAAACAGATTCTCATTATACTAAAATACATTATTTTTTTAAAACTAACTTCTCATTCTATACATCCGAAGAGGCCCTTATTATATTTATTGAAGTTTGAATGAGAGCTATATAAACATCTTCTACAAGTAAATTTTTAATACTCCTTGGAGAATGGTACTCACATCATTATATCTGTACCACGTGGTACTTTTCACTAAAAAAAATACTATATGATACAAATTCAACAGAAAAAATATCATACTCCTAAGATTACTAAACATTTTCCCATCTTTTACACTATTTTGAGGTGTAAAATTAACTACAGTTTCTAATTCAACATAATCTTTGGTGACTTGTTAATCTACAATCATTACTTTTTATTAACACGTAATAATATTCATCATTATGCTATACTGTTATGTGACTTAGGTAGTTGGACGGTGAAATTTTAGGTAAAAATTATAATATTAAAAAATAACTTATGTTACTAGCCAATTATAATACAATTTAGAAGAAAAAATAGTTCTAGGATAAATTCTTTCATTAATTTTTACTTTTACTCATTTTTTTTCTTTAGTACTCTCAAT
>JASKGM010000007.1:10415258-10427700 GCA_034509205.1 Ceratonia siliqua
ATACTTTGAAGAATTAACGACAAACGAGGAAGAAGATACTTTAAAGAATACACTAGATTTTTACTTCAACGTGTTACTTGTTAATTACTATTTCCCTTCATTTGTTGATCTTGTTTATTTACTTAATTGTAACATTTACTTTGTTTTTACTTAGTTTAATTCTAGCATTCATATTTAATTTCCTTAAGTAATGTTTTACTCTGTAATTCGTTTAAGTATTGTATAAAGTTCCTTCAGATTAATCCTTAAACAATGTACGTATGATTTGTGCTAGCTTTTAATGACATTTTTTAAAGTGATGCTCTCTAAACTCGGGTGCATCATAAATCTTATACGTACCAATTTTATATAATAAAATTTTTTTATACTTAATAAAAAATAACTTTTAAATATTATGAAGTTTGTTTAAAAACTTGTTATATATAAAGTGTATGTTGAACTCGAACTCATAATATCATCACTCTATTTTTTTATTGTATATATATATATATTGTCCTCACCTAATAATGGTTTCTTAATTTATTTATCAAATCAACTTAGATTTGAGGTTGTTTAATATCTCAAGAATCCACAAATAAACATAGTCGTCTGAATATAAAACATGTCCGAGCCAACATCAACCAAATTTCATGGAGACTGGAGAATAGAAGAAACTAAACCTCGAATATCGAGGTATTGTGATTTGCCACAGATCTATTGCTTCTTAGTTCTAACTATACAAACTTCAAGAACAATAGGATATCATAATTAGAGTTTTTGTTTAGAAATATGTAATGCTTTTTATTATACTCAATTGATATTTATAATATCTTTTCCCCCTATTGAAATATGTTCCGTGCAAGTCTTGGACGGAAAATGCCCTGTCAAGTCTCAATCCTAATACAAAAGGACACACATCAAATGATAATCTGGGAAGGAAAAATACGATCTGAATTTGTAAAATGGAACAATTTAACCGAAAGAATCATAGAAAACAAAGAAAAGATCATTCAACGGCTCAAGTATTCCCAATAATGTTAATCTGAGATTAGACTTGTACATTTTAGACATTAAAGAAAAGGGAAAAGTAAAACTCCATGTGATACTTATTCATAGTAGATATGCATTTGCTTAAATTTTTAATGCCTGATCCACTTGGCTTCCTCTGTATTCGCTCACATCAAGAACCACATGCTTCAACTCTGAGCAGAAGAAAAAGGGAGGTCTGGGAAATATGCAGAGTCAACAGTTACATTTAATCCTCCAATTCAATTACCCAAACACCCCTACTGGGCTAGGTCTCTAAAAAAGGAAGCAGAAATTTTATAAATCAGGAAGTGAAAATATTCAACAATCGACTTTATTGTCTTTGTCCTACAAAGGGGTGGAACCTTTCTTACTTTCCCTTTAAATTCCTTGAATTTGACCCATCAGGGAATTTTCCATGAACCTTCCTCAACTTTTATTATTACTTGGATGGTCAATGAATTCATGATCTGCTTTACATTTAATAAAATCAGAATTGGAACTCCCCCTGGGATTCTCTGTCTTATGCAGATGGCTTTAGCAAAAATGTCTTTGAAGAAGAGACACTGTAAAATACTAAAATATAATTTCATAACACTAAGTTCACAAAAATATAAAGACCTTTTAGGATTAATTATAAATTTGCACCAATGGCCATTATTGATGGTTGTTTCTGTACTCTTGGATTGAATTTCAGTCTCACAAAAAGTTTGCATCTGAGTACAACTAATCATACTTAAGTTTTTCTTCTATAAACTTCACATAATCAATCAAACGGTTCAAAAACTGTCATTCAATCATCAATATAATACGAAATAATAATAGTCATACACCATTCATACACTTCTTCTCATATATATTATTTTATTATTACTTATTATATATCATCATCTATTTTTATAATATATCAATGATTAAAAATGAAATTAAGAATGATGTAAAGAAAAATAATGTATGAATATCATTACTCTATAATGCAATATGTAACCAGACATCCAAACTGAAGTAAGAAAGAACAGTACCTTCCTAAACGTATTCTTGGGCTGTGTTGGATTCTGAACAGAACCCAGAAAACTTTCATACGGGCTTTAACAGATCCAAGTTGAAGAAGGAGAAGATATAAATGCATCTAGACTTGTTGCCGAAAACTAAAGAACATCTGCACTCAGTTTCTGGAATAATACTTCAATATTAGGGTGGTTTTAATTTTAGTTTTTCAGTGAGGATTAGAGTTTAGGAGAATATGCAATTTTTTGTTATTACATTATTTATTTGAAAAATAATGAAAATGTGATGGAATAAGAAAGAGTGTATAATAAATGGGAACAATATGGATTTAAAATTTTATTCGTTCCTGCTCACTACTATTTCTCACGACTCACTTTCAACAGAGTGAAAAATTCTTTCGCACCACTCTTGTCAAAACTGATGCAATAGGTTTTATAGTCGAACTCTAACAAGGATTACAGACATATACTCATATTTTCTCTGCTCATAAAATGCTGTTTTGTGAAACAAACATGAGTTCAACTTTAAACGCAAAGCATACTTAAGAATGGCACGTTTTTTCGAACATAACATTACATAGTTTATGAAAACGGCTGAGGTCCACACATGCACAAAGTTCAACAACCAGTTTCAATTAATTTCTGATGAGTTAGAAAACGGCTATTACTAGCTAACAAAGAATAATATTACAATATCATGCGTGATTAGTTCATGAGTAACCTGTACTATATAATTCAACATCTATAGAATTAACAATGTCCTTTTATTTCTTGAGAAAAATCTAATTGTGATAGAAACCATGCAAATATTTCTAGCTTGATACGAAAAGATATGCCTACAATTTACAATTTCACTATGAGTTATAAACCTACTCTAGACAGTTAAAATTGAAAATTAAAACAGATATAGAACATTTAAAAAACGGAAGAATAGCTATAAAATATTAGATATCCAACTGGTAATCATATGTGTATTTGATCATACAAGGAACTTGAAAACGGACGGTAAAGTGTAACTTTCAACAATTAATGGCACATTTGCATTGAGTATCAAACTGCAATAAGAAAATGAATCTGATACAAGTAAAACTTCATACATCTGTAAGACAGTACACGTCTCTAAACTATGAACGCGATGCACAAGGCAAGGTTGTTATGAAATGACAGAATCATAGTCTAAATCTTGTTGTTTGGAGAGTGATAAAAGCGTTGACCTTTGAGTATGGACATGCACAAGTCTACAAATAACATTTTCTCGAAATTATACAACAGAACGAAAAAACTGTGGATCCCTTCGATCCAATTATGAAACCAAAAAAGACTATTGATTATCCGGGTCAGGCTCACAAAATCAAGAGTCGCCTAAGAGGGTGTATTTTCATCAATCTTCATTTTAATTTCTTAAGCCTATTTGCATCATCGGTCACATCAACTTACTTTTTCTATACTGTGCAGAGTCATATATCATCCTTTGCTTTTTTTTTAACATCCTCGTCTACCATGTCTCCTCTCCTTGTTTTTCAAGTATTCTCCCCCATCCCAACCGCATGCTTTGAAGGTAAATTGGGTAAAGTGTCTTCCTTGGGTTTTTTAACATCATCCGATCCCTCATTAGCATCTGTTGTTATCTGAAGGAGGTCTAAAGGTGTAGCTGCTGGATCCAACTCACGACAACCCTTTGGAGCGTTATGAGCTTCTTGGCCTGTAAGCAAGTAATTAGGAACCTGATGAGAGAAGCGAAACATCTCCTTTTTAGGAATCCTCCTCACCTGATCAGGGTTTATGTGCTTCTGAAACACGGTCCTGAAACCAGCAACCTTAATAAGTGGGGTAACTACTACACCTTGCTCCTCATTGAAATCTTCAAGCACCTCCACCATATCATACTTGTGTATCACTTCATCTGAAGTATGTTCATTCCAATTGGGAGACCAGTTTCTATAAAGAGCCCAGACATCCCCCTTTGTAGGAAAGATGCGAATAACTCCTCTAGTGCCTTTTGTCCACCTAACTTTGTGTGAAAACGAATTTAAAGATTCATTTATTTCATGCTTACCCGTCCTAAAATCACCACAAGTTTTATGAAAACCAGCACCTATCCAATCTAATGGGCCCAATTCACTATTGCTTCTAGAGTTAAGCCAACTGATTCGCATTCTAAATGGCTTTATAGATATCACCTTGTGAATTCGAGCATAATATCGAGGCATTCCGTCATCATCATCATAAGCAGCCCAGACCTGGTCCTCAGAAAAGGAATTTTCAGATCTATCCGAGTCAAAATTGTGGAAATCAGGGTCTGGCACGTTGATTGTAATGTAGGCTTGATCCTCCTTAACTGCATCATCAGATATGACAGGGAAAGAATCACGACCCAGACGCTTGTTATTATCAAGAGCAGACTCCCCATCCTGCTTCAGCTCAGGTGTTTTGACACTCGATGTGTTTTTTTGTCTCTTGTTCTCTTTGTCCTTGTTTGCAATCTTAGCTTCAGCTATTGATCTCCAATCTTCAAGTTTCTTGCAAATTGCAATCCGCCCCTTATCTATCAGCATGTTTCGTATTTCAAACATTGACAACTCTCTCATGCTGTATGGCTTCATATTAATACCTGAAATTCTTTCTGTTTCCCAGTTACCTTTTCTTAATTCAGAAAAGCATCCCAGACCGGTAGCTCCTTGTCCCATGGCCATATGACTTGTCATGTATCCTTGATAACCATTCATGCACGTATCATCTGTCCTCCTCTTTTTCAAAGGTTTCTCCGCTTTATGAAAAGAACCATCAGCCCTCTTAGACATTTGACTACGCTCCCACTCGGCAATTGATGGTGCTCCCTCACGTTCTCTTCTCACTTTCTCACTTGCCTGCTGCACAACATTTGCAGCTTGAGCAGCAACAGATGATGATCCACCCATGCTATCAAAACCAGCCATTCTAGAGTGAGGACCCCACTGAAAGCTTGTGTTACTAAACGACGACATGCCTGAAGAACCACTGGCTTCAAAATTTTGAGAAACTGCACAACTTCTTCCTGGATTATTACTTGCAGCATGATGCCGGGAATTCTGATGCTGTTGGTGAGAAGACCAATTTGTTGACTTAAAATAGTTGGGTGGTGGAGGCTTCTCTATAGCCAGGAAAGCCTCATTACAATTGGGACATAGAAGGGTATGATTCAAATAAATCCTGAGATATTCATAATGAGTCTTGCACCGATTACAAATAGTCCAAAATGTGTCAGCTTTTTTCTGTGAACGAGGAACTGAGGCATGATGCGCCCGAGGATTACTATTTCCAGTCCTCTCATTTGAAGATACATTCTTGTTACAATTATAGAAACCATTTGAACTGGGTACTTCTGATTGAGTCCCGACATGGTTGGTAGTTTTATGTTGAAACCCTTTCAAACTCCTCTTCTGGTTATATTCTAGCCTTTTTGCTTTATCTGACAACAAACTCCATGCTTCTGAAACCAGCTTAAATGCACCCTCTGCACCTAAAGACTTGTTCTTGTCAGGGTGAAGATTGAGAGCCAGCTTCCTGTACTGTTTTCTAACTGTCTCATCATCATCAAAGGGGTTCACTCCAAGTATACCATACCAATCCATTTCTCCACTTACTTTATTCTCAGCAGATATGTAAACATCAAGAGTTGTCAAAAACTGGGAAAGACCATCCAGTGCAGGATACAAATTTAGAGCCTTGACAGCAAACTTCTTTGCACCAACATATTCCCTTTCAGAAAATTTCTTCTCTGCTATTTCTTTGGCCCTAACTGCCTCATCTTTGTTGCAATCCATCATTTCCCAGCTGTCTCAACTCTTGATGTGTTTCTTCCTCACCTAGCTAAAAGAGGGCAGGAATTTGACTATAAACATTGATTCTATAACATGCCACCTTCGCTTGATGGAACCCCTTCAATCTTGTACCTAATAGAAAGGAGAAAGAAAATTAGACATGCCATTGAATTAATTAAAATAAAAAATCAAATAGCACTAAAAAATGAACATGTTATAAGCATCTAGTTAGAAATCACTACTAGCACAAAATAAAATGTCCATATCTCATGCTCATTCCATATGTTTTGCTAAACTTACAACCAAAGTCTTCAAGAAACAAGGCTAGTACTCAGGTGGAGACTATGAATCACAGAAAGACCAAAGAAGTATTGAGGATTTAGGACAGTCTTGTAGGTTAAGAAAAGAGACATCGGTAATGCTCCCAAAGTAAAGAATATAAGTAATTATGTGTGATCATAGTATTAATATAAATAGAGGTTGGGGGGTCAATGTTATGTATACCACAATTGATGGAGCTCCCTCACATCCTCTCCATTTCCTCAACATGATATCAGAGCATAGGTATCAACCACCTTGAATCCTAACCCTAGCTTCCAACCAATAAAAAAAAAAATCCAGTGACCCGAGAAGAGGCTGACCATCTCTTCTATGTCCTTCCCCCATTGATTTGCGAAAAGATCTAGTATTTCAGAAGTCAGGTCACATCTGTTATGTGAGTGGCTTGTTTTCTCATTGCAGGTGGGGTTGGTGTTTTTCCTATTTTTGGTGAAGATGCAGGTTGTGTTTTGGCTATCATAGCATGGTTTGGTTTAAACGACCCATGAGAATCCGCAGGTAGCTAATTGTGGTTATTGTACTGTTTTAGTGTTTTTGATGAAGAGATGAAATGGTATTAACTATTAAGATGACTGCAGGTACTGATTTGTGGTTCTGAGTTGATATTGATGGTTTAAAATTGGCGTTTGGTATTTTAAGTGTGGTGATTTGGTGTTTAATGTTTGGTATTTTCGGTGTCATGGAATGGAGACTTGGCAATAGTAAGGAAGTTGTGTGTTGTAGGGTGCCGTCGTGTCTAACCCAAGTAGCGAAGACCAACTAGGGGAAGGTTAACAAGGCTACTCATGGAAAGTAGGTTGAAGACTTCTAGGATATGAGTGGCTGTGCAAGACCATGTCACTAAAGAGAGCAATTGAGAGTATATTGAGGGGGCCATTTATGAGAAGCAAGTTGAAAAATTCAAGGAGTTGTTTGTCTGCCAAGGACATCAACAGGGGGAGTGCTAGTTGCCTAAGTTCTTGGATCAATGATTAACCTTTTTCTATGTAAATCGTTATTTGTTCTTTATTTTTCTCTTGAGTTGGGTTGTGTGAGTAACAAGCTACAAGCTTGGTTAGCTTCAGCTTGAGCAAGAGTGTTTAGAGGTATCAAAGGAATCAGAAAAGTCTCGCAGGTTAAGGAAAGAAAAAAGTTACTTGTTCGGCATCCAAAGTAAAGAATATAAGTGATCATAGTATTAGTATAAAACGAGGTTGAAAGGTCAGTCTTACGCTAAGTCTTTCACTAATATATTTTCTTTGGTCCTGACACCCTTCCTTTTCTCCCTAGCTTTTGCTCTCCCTGTTTTCTAAACAAGTTCCACCGAGTATTTATTTCAGAAAATCTCTTCTAAATCAAGCAGCTAGATAAAAAAAAATACAAGTAAATCTAGTGATAAATGATCTTATTCTTATATCACATTCACAGATATGTGATATCCTGGTTATAGCCGTAACTTATAGGAAACAGACTAAACAGTATCTATAGCTAGTGTAACAAACTAACAACGACAATAAAAGTCTTCTGATTCAATCAAGTGGAGAAACAATTCTTTGTAAACCAGCATTTCATGGTTGTTTCATACATAAATATGAGAAACTTGTAACTATAAAAACTGTGGCCTATGACATGACATAAGCACTACATCAAGAAATTTCTAATCTTTAAACTTGAGTATCATTGTCATCCAGGACAAAAAATTAAGCCAAAAGAATAAACAAAAAGTCATCATAAATTTCAAAATTTAATTGGAGAAATGATAAGACACATTATAATGTTGTTCCCTGCACAAATATTGTTTACAAATATGGACATAAATTTTGAAATTAACTCCCTTAAGCCCCAACAAAGCCTGGTAGCTATACAAGTTAATATAACAATGTAATATCATGCAATCTCCACCCATATTGACAATGTCAATGACAGCACTTGCTGGCTCATTCAGTTTGGTGGAGATTTCTTGGAAGAGACTGCATTATATTGGAATTTTTGTTGACACTGTTCTGCCTCATATCATGTTTCCATTAAATCATCTCATAGTGTCAACTTGTATAGCTACAATGCCTATCAAATAATCCCTTAAATTTTCCTTAACAACAGTAAAATGTAATATGCTAACATGGGTGTATGTTTACAACATGGTGCCCTTATATAAGCTCCCCTTGAGTGCAGCATGCAGGACAGATATAAGCAGATTGGTATTTTAATATCAAAAGCAATAGATTTCAGTAAGCAAGTTATACTTAGTCACTTATTTACCCTTTAGGATAAAGCCCATAGTGAAGTTTCCTTTCATCTAAAATTCCTAGCCAATGCTGTAGTTGTTCCAAGACCAAAAAATGTACATGGCATGCTTCGAAAAAGTCCATATATAAGTTAATCATAAACAATTGCGGACCTATGCAAACTCTTGATACAAAATTCTTTCCTCCAAGAGAATATATTCCTCATACAAAGGAAATAGCTTAAACATCTTGGAAAGTAATATAAAGAGCTTTCGTCGAAGAAAAGGCATTGCTTATGCAAATGAACTAAGCTTAACTTGGAAAGTAATGAATGGGCAGTAAGCATTCAATTTTTCCTCCCTAAAAGTCTTGATGAGCCAATTGCCTCACTTAACTTCCAAATAAAATGGAGGAAAGAAATAACGAATAAAATAAAACCTGAATTTTTCAAAGGGGAGAGGGAAGGAGAGGAAAAACACATACTTTATTACATCAACAACGTAAAATGTTATACATCATATATCAGAGTTTACCGTTGTTGTCTTATGTTCGTTTATAAATTTCAACTTACATTAATAAGAAATAAATTTCTACTCAGCATCTAGCCTAAAATAATTCTATGGAATCTATTTATATTTCTTCCCTTCATGCTTAGCAACACTGGAAGTTAGACTGAGCTCAACAGACTTCTAGGCATGTGTTAGCTTATAATAGTCTTGATTCTTTAGGTCTTACAGGGGAGGAGAAAACGAAAAAAGAGTTTAAACAAAGAAGGAATAGGTCTACGTAAAAATGAATAGCGAACTACCATGGATCATGTAAGAAAATTTCTTTAAAAAAAAAAATTCCGGATGATAGAATTCAAATTGTCGGTGATAATCCAAAATCCCCAAATTCATGGCCATACACAGACAGCAACACACAGAAATTCAGCGAAATTCAGAAGCTATATTTATTCACCATGTATCTTCATATAAACTCTTGCACAAACGGCCGAGAAAAGAAAAAAGAGAGAACTGTAAGGTAACCCAGTGGTAATGTTCAGAAATCAACCTCTTCTCACACACTGAATTCGAAGTCAGCAGCAGAAGCCCGCCTTGGATCTCGAGGGGGATACATTTCAAATAACTTATAACGGTCCAAATTCACAATTTTGAATTCTGTGATTCAGTACCTTAAACTGAAACCCTAGAGTTTGATGTTTCCCAAAGCTAACAAACGATTTTAATAGCAAAGACATGCTCTTTTGTGGAGTAACAATGATAAAAGTAATGAATACGTAAAATTACCAAATTGGAGAAAGTCTGTGATGTTAAGGAAATTGAATCTGAGGCCACCATCACCATGTGAAAACAATGACCAATCTGTCAAAAGCCAGAGAAACCAAGAAGAATCTAATTGCCACAAAATACTTGTGAAAAAGAAAATAGAAAAATATAAGGGAAAGTAAGTATGGGGCTGGTTAACATATATATATATATATATATTTTTTTTTTCTCTCTCTTTTATTGTTAACCCAAATTCAACTTTTTTATAACCCAAACCTTAACTAGGGTTAACATTTAACTCTTCAGACTTGGGTTTGCTGCATATGCTTAAATATTGTTTTCAATGATTAAAAAGATGCCAAAATTTTCAAAGTATTATCAAATAAACCTGTATTTGTCCAAGATCATTAGTTCAAATGATAATTTTTTATTATTAAGTTTTGATTGAATTCAACATTAAAGTTTCAAACTCTCTTCTCTTAAGGTTAAAATACTTATCTATTAATAAAAAAAAAATTAAGCTCTTGTATTTATATAGGGCAAGTCAATTTAAGTTTATTGACTATTAAATTTTGTTTAACCATTCTCTGTAACTATGTACAATTGTAAATATAAAAACTATGCATAACTTTTTATATTTATAAGTAGTGCTTTCTGAGTTTCTTTTTATTACTCATCTTGGATCAATTCATTGCTTCATTCTTATTCTAACATTAAGATCCCAACATTAATCTTGATTTAGCCATAATTGCTTCCATCCTTAATTTTTCTTTAATTAGACTTCTAATTAATTTCTTTAGATTTGCTTACATTTCCTAACAAGGTCAGCCGAATGTTGTAATTCTTGTTTGTTTCATTGTAAATATTTGAGTCTATACTTGGCGGCTATTTTATTATGAATTTTTCTACAAAAGTAGAATGATACGCCATCTTATAAACTCCATCTTATTCTAATAAAACTATAGCTCCTAATATTTGACATTTTATACCTAATTATTGAAGTGCTGAAGTTAGGTTGAAATAAAAATTTTATACCTAGACTATTTTTCTAACATAAATATTGAAAGACTTGATTTTTTTTTCTCCAGTTAAATTATGTAGAGATAAACTTTACCATAGGGATATGAAGACGCAAGCTATAAACTACCACATCTTGAGACGAACGAAACGAATTAGACTTCAAAATCGCTAATACTTACCAGAATGATGTAATGTGTATGCCTTGAAATCATTCTTACATGATGTAACAAAAAGCTTGCCTTGAAATCATTCACAAATAAGTAGCTCCAAAAATTTCACTTGACACATGAGCTTCACAGGGGAAAATTGCATCAGTTATAAAAATTATCATCTTATATAACTTATATTTACCTTAACGGCAAAATAAAAATTATAATAAACTTGATTCTTGCCCGAGTTTTGAATATATAAAAGGGATCCTTCAACCTTTATATCTCCTTCATGCCAAAAAGGACATGCAAGAATGCATCTTTTGTGGGGAAAATCTAGCAAAGAAAATTTTTTTATTTGCATCTTCCTTCCTTAATGCAATATATATAAATCCAACCTATTTCAATGGCAACAGGAGGGAGGGGATTGAGGAAGTCATAACCGTGGGAAAACAAAAGCTCCAATCACCCGAAATAATGCACAGTGCATTTATTAGATGAAAACAAAAATACCAAACGGTGCCTCTTCAAACCGTTGACTTTAAATATATGGACAAATGCTGAAATCAGTTTCCATGAGACCATGATCACGATACAAGAGAGACTGAGATTACAAAACTAATGAATAAACAAATCGCTTGTTGGCATGCACAGTCAGCCGTTGTGCATGTGCAGACCTAAGCCAGTTCATTCAGCTTTACCGCGAATATATCTACACATGCAACAGTGATTTCACATTGTCTATTCATGCTGGATACTAGCTGGATCCTGGATCTGCTTTGTCAGGATTAGCTGGGTCTGCTTTGTCATGATGGAAGCGCACCACAATGCATGTAATGTTATCTGCACTACCACGGGTAAAAGCAGCTTCGGTTAACTTACGAGCAGCTGCTTCAGGCTCTTCTTCAGTGCGGGCAAGAGAAACAGCATCCTGAATAAGAATAACAGATGAGTGAAAATGTCATATCAGAACTATAACTACAGGCACCCGGAGGAAAGGGGCAGTACATAGGAAAAATATTTCCCAAAAAATCCCATTCCCTCGCAGAAAACAAGCCACAAACATTTTCTTTGGTGCATAAAAACAAGCCAGTTTACGAACATAAAATCATGTCAACAGTCCAAAGAATATGATGCTTATTTATATCTTCATTCACAGTCTTGACAGCTTTGATGACCCATAACAATTAAATTGCAGAAGTTTAGGGTGGTAAGACAGAACCCTAATCCCAGTTAACCAAGATACCAACGATCCATCTCTAGATTATTGCCAGGCAGCACTCAAGGAAGGGGGGTAAAAAAAAAAAAGAAGTTAAGTAGACAATCCCTCACTAGATTTCCAACACTCAAGCAACCCTAAAATTTTCTTTCCCCTCCCACCTTATATGCTATACAATGATAGGTACCCCCCCCCCCCCCTTTTTCCCTTGGTCTATCCCTGGTCCCGGGAATGATAACAACTAACAAGGCATTCCTCCGGCTGAAACAAGCCCCTTCATGCTCATTCTTTTTCTTGTTTCTTTTAGCAGCTATATAAACTATCGTGATGATCCAGTCCTGCCTAACTAGGAAACGAATATGGATATGTGCATGCAACAATTGGTGCATTTGAGGGGGGGGGGGGGGGAGCTTACGTCATTTTGTCAAACA
>JASKGM010000007.1:10427800-10439996 GCA_034509205.1 Ceratonia siliqua
TTTGATTAAATTTAAATTTTATAATTATGATAAAATTTAACTATGATATTATAATAAAAAAATATGTAACTATGATGGGCAGAAGGGTAAAATAATCGAAAAAAAGTGAATTTACTTCTCCTAAAAGAGAAGTTACAAAATAGATATTATACTTTAATCACAATTTCTCATTTTACTTCTCATTTTCCTTCAAGAAGAAGCAGATACGAACAGTTCAAAAAATTACAGAAGTCATTATTTTCAAAAAAAACTCATTCTCTTTCTCCTTAAAGCAAAACCGAACGGGCCCTATGTCTTGTCATTTCAAGCACACCTTAAGAGTAATTTACAAGGTTGGTATGGAGATTATAAAGCAAGAATCATATGAGTTGTCGGACCAAATTAAAAACAATGGCAAATATCATTCATGGTTCAAGGTAACCATTATATTTTACTAGTAATTTATCCTATGATGCCTAGTTTTTAAGATTGTAAATTGACTTATCATTTTATTTACATATTTTTTAGAATTGTCTTGAGGTTATTGATGGTACGCATGTTAGTGCATGCGCTCCAGCAGCAAAACAAATGTTATGTGCATTTGTGATTTTAACATGCTTTTCACTTATAGAGGCAAGAAATCTTATTTTATTAAGGGGGTTTCTAACCTACCGGTAGGTTTTTTATTTTTTAAAATTTTTATTTTTTTACAATTTTTATTTTAAAAGATAAGTTAGAGAAACTTAAAAAAATTTTGAAAAAAATAAAAAAATGTAAAAAAAAACTTTAAAAAATTTCATAACATAATAATTCAAAAAAAATCCAAAAAACAAAACAAAAAAACAAAAAAAATTAAAAAAAAATCTTTTGCTATTTTTTTATTTTTTTATATTTTTTTAAAATTGTTTATACTTATTTCTTAAAGTAAAAATTATAAAAAAAATTAAAAAAACTAAAATTTATAATTTTAAAAATAAAAAACAATGCTCATGAGTATGAATACTCATGAGCATTGTAGTATTCACCTTTTATTAAAGTTATTTGTAAGTTGTTCATATATTAGAAAATTCATATAAATTATATATCCATGACAGGTAAGTATTATGTTGTTAATTCTGGCTATCTTTACACGGGAGGATTTCTTCTACCTTTTAGAGGTAAGAGGTATCATTCCCAAGAATATCAAAGTTGTGGTCGACATCTTCAAAGTGCTAAAGAATGGTTCAACTTTAGACATTCTTCATATAAAATGGTTATTAAATGATGTTTTGGAGTGTTAAAGGCATGTTTTCCATTCTTAAAATTGATGCCAACATATAGATTATAGACCAACCAGACAACGTCTTATAGTCAATGCATACTGCACAATTCATAACTGGAGGTAGCGTGATGAATTATTTGATGAATGGGAGAACTTGATTCCTTTAGATGTAGAGTCAACAAGGGATTAATCAGATGAAGGAACTTCAGGCAACAACCATTTAGAAGAACTTTCTGATGAAGCAGCATAAGCAATGTCAGCATATCGTGATCACATTGTTAATTGGATATGGGTAGAATGTTATTCTTCTTAGTTAGGATTTATGTCAAATATTATAAATGTTATTTAATTTAAATTTGTCTTGATTAATAGAACTTATTATTACATTGATCTTATGGTTTTAATATTTTTTATATGAACAATGGTAAATATATTTTAAAATTGTAATGTAATCTTATAAGATAACTCATATGCATTGTTTAAAAATAAAACTTTCACTAATTCAAAACAATTATTGAGATTCTATTCCAACCAAACAAGTCTTTTTTGTTTTCAAAATTGTTTCTTAAAGTGTTTTACTCAAACAAGTTTTCTATTTTTTTATTATATAAAAGTTGTTCTCAAAGTTTATATTCAAATTGATTTTTTTATTTTTTATTCTATAAAAACTATTTATTAGTTTTGTTCTCAAAAATTATTTTATAACACAATAAAACAGAAATCATTACAAACAGGCGTTAAAGATACTATAAAATTTATTACTTGATTGGTGAAACTATTTATTTTTTCCAATTGTGAATTTATCTATATTATATATTCTTTTTATAATATGATGATATAATGTTATACTCTCACAAAAATTCATATTAAAAAGTGTGCACTATTCATTTCTAACTTAAAATGGCAAGCCTACATTTTACTTTTTCAATAAATCTTGTCCAGACGGTTAAAATTGAAAATCAAAAGAAGATTAAAAAAAAAATCTTAGGTGGTAAGTCTATATATATATATATATATATGCAAGATTAATATTATTCACCCAATGACAGTATTCACATAATTTTCACAATTTTTTAATAATTTATTATTATTCATCTTCTACCATTTATCTCATTTACTACTTAAGGGTAATTGAAATTTTTTTGAATTGTTGTAAAACACTATTATTATAAAAATAGACTTCCTCAATATCCAAGTTCAAACAATTAACAGCACTATTGCATTGAGTTATGAGCATCGAACTACAGTCAGAAAATAATACTGATGCAGATGGTAGGTCTTCATATATATGACACAGAATATGAAAGCCCCGAAATTGGAAAAACAATGCACTAGGCAACCAAGCCAGAACCATAGTCTGATCGATTTGCTTGCAGAATGAATAAAACTACGTTGACCTATGATAATGGACTTACATAAGTCTACGAATAACACCGTCTCAAAATTACACAAAATCAAAATCTCAAAAGCTGTGGACCCCTTCGATCCAATTACGACACCAAAAAAAAAAACACTACTGGTTATCCAGTCAGGCTTACAAAGCCAAGAGTAACCTGTGGGTGTATTTTCATCAATATTCATTTTAATTTCTTAAGCCTATTTGCATCATCGGTCATATCAACTTACTATTCTATACTGTGCAGTATTCATTTATCATCCTTTCTCTGCTTACCATCTTCGTCTACCATTTCTCCTGTACTAGCTTTTGAAGCATTCTCCCCCACCATCCCAAACGCATGCTTTTCAGTTGAACTGGGTTCCCTATGTTTTCTAACATTATCCGATGCTTCGTTAGCTTCTGTTATTTCCTGCAGGAGTTCTACAGGAGTGGCCGCTGGATCCAACTCCCGACAACCTTTGGGAGCATTATGAGCTTCTTGGCCTGTAAGCAAATAATAAGGAACCCGATGAGAGAAGCGAAACATCTCCTCTTTAGGAATCCTCCTCACCTGATCAGGGTCCATGTGCTTATTAAACACGGTCCTGAAACCAGCAACCTTAATAAGTGGGGAAACTAAAACACCTTGTTCCTCGTCGAAATCTTCAACCACCTCCACCATATCATACTTGTGTATCACTTCATCTGGAGTATGTTCGTTCCAATCTGGAGACCAGTTTCTATAAAGAGCCCAGACTTCCCCCTTTCCAGGAAAGATGCGAATAATTCCTCTAGTGCCTTTTGTCCACCTAACCTTGTGTGAAAATGAATTTAATGATTCGGTTATTTCATGCTTGCCAGCCCTAAAATCCCCACAAGTTTTAGAAAAACCAGAACCTATCCAATCTATTGGGCCCAATTCACTATTGCTTCGAGAGTTAAGCCAACTGATCCGCATTCTAAATGGCTTCAAGGAGATCACCTTGTGAATTCGAGCATAATATCGAGGCATCCCATCATCGTCGTCATAAGCAGCCCAGACCTGGTCCTCCCCAAAGGAATTTTCAGCTCTATCCAAGTCAAAATTGTGAAAATCAGGATCTGGAACATTGATTGAAATGTAGGCTCGGTCCTCCTTAACTGTATCATTGGATCCGACAGGGAAAGAATCACCATTCAGATACCTGTTATCATTAACACTGGACTCTCCATGCTTCTCTGGATCAGGTGTTTTGTCATTCAAAGTGCATTTTGTTCTCTTATTCACTTTGTCCTTGTTGTTATTCTTAGCTTCAGCCATTGATCTCCATTCTTCTTGTTTCTTGCGAATTTCAATCCTTGCCTTATCCATCAACATGTTTCGTATTTCAAATGTTGATAACTCTCTCCTGCTGTAAGTCTTGCTGGTAATGCCAGAAAAACCAGAGGTCCTTTCTGTTTCCCAGTTAGCCTTTCTTGATTCAGAAACACTTCCCAAACCTGCTGCTCCATGTCCCATGGCCATATGATTAGTCATGTATCCATAATCACCATTAATGCGAATGTCATCTACCCTCCTCTTCTTCAAAGGATTTTCCACTTTATGAAAAGAATCATCCGTCCTCTTCAACATTTGACTTCTCTCCCACTCAGCAATTGATGGAGCTCCCTCACGTTCTCTTCTCACTCTATCACTTGTCTTCTGCACAACATTTGCAGCTTGAGCAGTAACAGATGATGATCCATCTGTGCTACCAAAACCAGCCATTCCAGAGTGAGGGCCCCACTGAAAGCTTGTGTTGTTAAAAGAAGATGTGCCTGAAGAATCACCAGCTTCTGAATTTTGAGAAACTGCACAATTTCTTCCTGGATTAACTGGATTATTACTTGTAGTATGATGTTGAGAGTTCTGATGCTGCTGGCGAGAAGACCAATTTGATGACTTTAAAATATTAGGAGGGGGAGCCTTCTCTACAGCCAAGAAAGGCTCATTACAGTTGGGACATATAAGGGTATGATTCAAATAGATCCTGAGATATTCATAATGTGTCTTGCACCGATTACAGATAGTCCAAAAGGTGCCAGCCTTTTTTTGAGGAGGAGGAACTGAAGTGGGTTGTGCCCGAGCATTATTATTTCCATTCCTTATATTTGCAGTTGCATTCTTGTTGAAATTATAAAAACCATTCGTACTGGGTGCTTCTGATTGAGACCTGACATGGCTGGTAGTATTATGTTGAAATCCTTTCAAACTCCTCTTCTGGTTATATGTTAGTCTCTTGGCCTTATCTGATAACAAACTCCACGCCTCTGAAACCAGCTTAAATGCACCTTCTGCACCTAAAGACTTGTTTTTGTCAGGGTGAAGAGTGAGAGCCAGTTTCCTGTACTGTTTTCTAACTGTCTCATCATCAGCGAAAGGGTTCACTCCAAGTATACCATACCAATCCATTTCTCCACTTACTTTATTCTCAGCAGAGATATAAACATCAAGAGTTGTCAAAAACTGGGAAATACCCTCCAGTGCAGGATACAAATTTAGAGCCTTGAGGGCAAACTTCTTTGCACCAGCATATTCCCTTTCTGAAAATTTTCTCTCTGCTATTCCTTTGGCCCTAACTGCCTCATCTTTGTTGCACTCCATCATTTTCCAGTTGTCTCAGCTTTTGATATGTTTCTTCCTCACTTAGCTAAAGGAAAAACAAGAATTTAACCATGGATTCCTCACCTTTGCTTGATGAAACCCTTTAATTTTGTACCTGATACAAAGGAGAAAGAAAATGAGGCATGCCACTAAATTAAATAAAAATAAAAATAAAACAGTACTAAAGATTGGACATGTTATAGGTATCTAGTTAGAAGTTAGACAAAAACCCTATTTTGCTCCTCCAAAGATAGGTCCAATATTAATTAACTCCTTCAAAAAAATTTGTAACAATTGACTCCCCTAAAGATTGATTTTGTGTCATGTTCATCCCAATTTGAGGATTTAATTGATACAAATATATCAACTGTGAAGGAGCCATTTGATACGAAAAGGAGAAATATATTTTTGGAGAAGTTAATTGATACTGGACCTATCTTTAGAAGAGTAAAATAGAGTTTTTATCTAGAAGTTGCTATTGGCACATAATAATGCTTAACCCATATTCAAATTTATCAAGAAAAGGGACTAGTATTATTGGAAAATAATGAATGGATGGTAAGCATTCCGTTTTTTCTCTCCGAATATCTTGATGAGCCAAGCCCCCACCCAACACCCACCAAGAGAAACAGAATAAAAGGAAAAAAGAATAAAACTAAATAATGTCATGAAAAAATTGATTGAAATATGACAATCAGATGGGTAGAGTTCAGTGGATAGGATACAAATAAAAACTGAAGTTCTCAAAGAAGGGGGAGGGGGGAAGGAAAAACTCAAACTTTAATACATCAAGAACTTAACACACTGTACATCATACTCATCCAAAAATTTTCCTTCCTCTTCATCCTCACCAAGACTGCAAGTTAGACTGAATTCTACAGACTTTTAAGCATGTGATAGATCAAAATAGTCTGTTTTTACAGTCTTAAATGGGAAGAGCGAAAATAAGAAAATAAGTTTATAAATAGAGGAACAGATCCACGAAAAAATGAATTGCAAACGGCCATGGATCATATTAGTCCTATAAAAATGCAGTTACCAGCACCTTTCCAGTCCTCCCAAAATTGCTAGGACACTGCAGATGTCTTAAAAAATAATATCATTTTCAAATAATAATTTGTAAACTCAACTCATAAAGTAATAACACTATTTCATGACTTCTGTCTTCTGGAGCTAGCATCATCAACCCATCACAATTCAAAATTTCCACCTTTGAATCAAAGAAGAAGAAAAAAACAAAGTTCAAGTCTTCAAGACTTTAGAATTTGAGTTGGCGGTAATAATTCAAAACACCTAAATAATCCAATTAACATGTAAATTCATGGCCATACACAAACAGAACAAATACGCAGCACACAAAAATGAGGCAAAATTCAGATGCCATGCATTCTTCCCCGTTTATCTTCATATAAACTCTTGCACGAATGGCCAAGAGGAGAAAAAAGAGAGAAATGTTGAGGCAACCCAGCGGGAATACTCAGAAATCAAACTCTTTTCAGACACTGAATTCGAAGTCAACAAAAGCCCGCCATGGATCTACAGGGGCATGCATTTCAAAAAAGCTTATAACGGTCAAAATTCACAATTTGAATTTAGTACCTTAAACTGAAACCCTAGAGTCTGATATATCCCGAATCTAACGAAGAAGTTCATAGCAAAGGCATAAGCTTTTGTGCAGTAACGATGATAAGTAATGAAAAAGTAAAATTACCGAACTGGAGAAAACCAGTGACTGAGGAATTTGAATCTGAGACGACCATCCCCAGATCACCATGTACAGTGACCCATCTGTCAAAACCCCTGAGAAACTAACGAGAATCTGATTGCCCCAAAATACTTTGTGAAAAGAAAAATAGAAAATAGAAGGGAAAGTTACGATAATAATTTTTTGTTCATTTTCTTTGTTAACCCAAACGCACCTTTTATACCCAAAACCCTTAACTAGGGTTAATTTTAACTCCTGAATTGAGTTATAGCCTATAATAAATTAATATCTTGACATACATTATCGTATTAATATATTTTTAATTAAAAATAATAAATAATTACTAAGTAATAATAATTTCCTATAATTTAGTTTTATACGTGAGAAATAAAAAATTGTTAATAATAACTTTCTGTGTACATTTGTTTATTCTGGTTAAGTGATATTCACTTGCTTTATTTGCATTTTAACTAATGTCGAGACTAGAAAATTTACAAAGAAAATTCTTAGAACCTAACCCTAATAATCACACGTTATTCGCCTCCATCAATCCCTTCCAAATTTTCTATATTTTGTTATAATTTGTATATGTAAGAAATGAAATATTAAGTATTTGATATATAGAATAATATCAATACGAGGCACTAAAAAAAATGATGCCTTATTAGATATTATTCTATAAAATGTTTATTTTTATTTTTACTTTTAAATAATGAGTTATTGCTAAGTAATCATAATTTTCTATGTTTTAGATTATAGCCTGTATATGTGTAGTGCATCTGCGAGCATTATATTTTCGCTGCATAATGAGCGCCACCTAGTACTTTAAAGATAAAAAGCATCACGTGACGTTTATCGTGCGACGGAAATATGATACTCCTGGAACACTAAATTTTTTTCCATATATGTGAGAGACGAAAAAATGTTAAGTAATAATAACTTTATATGTTTTTTTTATATTGCGATTTGGTAATATTTAACTAATTTATGCGTGTCTTAATTAATTTAAGTTTTAACTTAGTTAAAAGAAATTATTAATGTTGATACTAACAAATTAAAAAGTATATATGTTCTTGTTACTTGACCCTTATAAATGTTTTAGCCCTGAAATTTATTTTATAATATAGCATATAGACTTATAGTTGCAGATGTGAGAGAATTAGAGAAATGAAGTCAAGTAATATTATATATATTAAACAAATATTTTATAATGAAAACTTTAGTGTCTTATTGACCAATTTCTTTATGTTATCTAAGACAACATAAAATTATATGGTGCCTCATGAGTCATGAGAAATAATTCTAAATTATTTTTATTATTTTGTTTTTATCTTTAAATAATAAATAATTACTAAGTAATAATCACTTTCAATGATTTAGATTATAGTCTGTATTTGTGAGAGATAAAAATTGTCAAGTAATAAAAAAAATTTATTAGGGTTAGGTACATAATAAATAGTTAATTTGTACACACCTCGTTAATTAATTTTTTATATTTAGTTAAAACTTATAAGACAAACAATTAATGTCCAAACAAGAGAATTCACAGAAAAAAAAACAAATTGTGATTTTATCCCTATAAATTGAAAATATTAAAACTTATGAGAATGCACCTAGTCCTAGTAACTTTCTATGTTTTTATTTTCTATTACTGTTAGTTTATGTTGAACTTATTTGCACTTAATTATTATTTTTATCTAGTTAAAGGGAATACTATCAATGTCAATATTAGATGATTCACACTTTTTTTTTTTCATTTTGGCCTCAATAAACTAACAAAACTAAAATATTAACCACAAATTACTTATTCACCTTTTTATCACTTAATTAATTTCTTGGATATTTTTATATATTTCAATTTATAGTTTATAATTTGGTTTAATTATACTTTTGGTTTCTATATTTTTTTCAATTACACTAATTTGGTCCCCTAGTTTCAAATTTAGCAATTTAGTTCCCCAACTTTTCATAATGTTTCAATGTTAATCCTTCTGTTAATTTACCATCCAATATTTAACAGTAATGCTGAGGTGGCTACTATATTTGCCACATAGGCAGTGACACCTCATATTTCACTTACTCTCACATGCTATTTTCCCCTACCCTCATCGTTTCATTTCATCACTAGTACTATCAAAACAAGGGAGCTGGGTCCATTGGGCCATAAGAAAAATGGGTCAAACATTTTTTTTATCAGGCCTCTATTTAAAAACCCTACTTCAGCCCTTCAGGGCTTTAGGGTCTATGCAGGCTCAAATGAACATACCTAAAAAAAAGTAATAAAAAATAATGAAATATACAAAAATAATTACAAAAATCAACAAAAATATATTCTAAATTATTTCAAACAAGTATATATCAACAAAAATAAATTATCCATAATAAACAATAAGTACAAATTAAATAATAATAGCATAAAATTATCATAACTCAACATTACAAATTAAAACATCTATCAAGCATTATCTTCAATAATAATATTTGAATATATTTTAGATGTTACATCCATTTAGTTTTTTAAATAATCTTCGTCTATCATCTAAAAAGAATGATATCTTTAATATTGTAATACATTTATATGTTATTTAAAATAAAAAAATTATTAAAAAATAAAAATTCAGGTCGATGGGCCGAACTCGACCCTTATAAATTAATTTAAATTCGAGCCTTAATTTTTAAAACTATAATCCTCCAAAAATGAATGAACCTATCGGACTAACCTTAAAATTAACAGTATTATCCATTACACTCTTATGCATATATTGAAGTGAAGAATGAGAGATATAATTGAAGTAATGTGTCCTCCTTATCACCCTTCCTCATTATCACCTTACGGCGAATTCGACTGAGGGAAATGAAAATAAGTAGTCTCTGTAAGGCAACCCGGCATAAACCTGTTGAAGGGAAACGCCACACTGCTTTTGTAATGCCTTCAGTTTGGTTTAGGGAATCTTTTGTAAATTACTAGTTATTTTATTTAATAATTATTTAATTATATTATTAAAAAAAGGTTGAAAGGTGGCAAATAAAAGAAACCAGCCCCTCTTTTCTCCGTCATTTCTGAAGTGTCCGAGAAGCTCCCAGAAGCTAGCCAACTTGTTTCCTTCCATTTCACCCATTAAGGATAATAACCTCTTCCCCATCCATTTTTGGTTTTTATGCACAAAATCGCCACTCTCTTCTTAGCTCTCTCTATCTCGGTTGTTCTTTTCACTACCCATCCGCCCAGCTGCAGCAACTAAACCTTTTTTGACTGATTGTAATGTATAGTAGCTCACAATCATCAACTGTAGCAGAAAAATCGTGAACCAACGTGAGCAAAAGGGAGTTCCAGCAGCCTGAAAATATCAGTAGCATTTTTGTGGGAATTTCTCAGTTTTTCTCTTGTTCACAATGCCCACAATTTCCCTTTTTGGGGGTTAGTGCTTCTCGGTTTCTTGGTCAAAGTGTCTTGATCTTTAAGGGTTAAAAATTTTCGCTATTAATATCCTTCTTGACAATGGCTTTAGCATAGCTCAAATTCATTTCAACATGATTAGGGATTTAAAGTTTGCTTGTTTGCAACCGATGTGATATGGAAAATGGGGGTTTAGCTTAGTATAATTAAAATTCCTTTTGGTTTATCATGATGTGGCATAAATTTTCATGAGTGGTGTTGTGCATTGAGCTTTCCGAAGTTAGTAAGGTGAGTTGAAGCTTCTACCTTGACTGTATATATAGAATCATGTGAAATTATTTTTATGATAATCTTGAAATTATATTAATTATTTTTTTGTACCAAAAAAAAATTTTAAATATGATCCCTACTAGTCTTAGAGTTATATTAATTACACTTTTATGCAAAAAACCTTATTTTGAAAAAAATATTGCCATGCAAAGTGATTTTATAATTATTGGGAGTGAACTTCAATTATGTGAACTTTTGGATGTTTGATTATGTGATTGAAATAAAATTTATGATGTTTTTCTTATAGAAAAGTATTGTAAATTTGTAATATTGCATGCTTAAATTATTTGTAAATGCATGGCAATATAAGCTCATTAATAAGCGAAGTTGTTGGTGAATCCTTTGGCACTTTTATAGGGTAATGTTAGGTGCACTAAGCATTTGTTTGTCCATTGACTCTTTATGGAAGATATAAGATAGGCCATTAGATTGAGCATGTGAATTATTCCATTCATAAGATTACTCCAAATGCAATGATACATTGTTTCGTGAGAAATAGTTACTTATGAGAAGAACTGTTGGATCCATCTTCTCCTTATATTTTAAAATTTATTTAACTCTTCAAAATTTTATGTTTTATATATTTATAGTGACAAGTATATTTCTATGACTTTCTTTCTCATTATAGATATATATGCGTTTTAAGATAATTCCAGGAATTTTAAATAATTGTTTAAGAATTTTAATTATATCATTCAAACTTACCTCTCTATGAAATGATTTTGGTTTCTAAATTATGAAATGTTCATTATTATGAATTTATTTCCTAAAGCTCTTTTTACTTATGTTAATTTCCTTTCTAAATTTTATATTTCTATAACTGTCATGTAGCTTCTATGTGTAGGATTGGTAGAAAATTTTATCTTACTTAGTTTTTGTGACTCACTCCTTTTCTTTTTCTTTTCAGATCAAGCTGCAGGTGCTAAATCCTCTGAGCCTCCATATTCTGTTGAGCCTGCCAACTAACAGTGGTAGGCATTTCTCTTATTGGTAGGGTGTTTTGAGAAGGCATTTGGACATGTTGGCTAGGAATTACATGGGGTCATTTTGGTGTTTTGGTCATGTTATGTAAATATGAATTATTTTGATTAGTAGTTAATAGTATCTCTTGTCTTACGCCCTTGAGGCTATGAAACTTTGTGTGGTGGAATTATTTATTCATTTTTTGTTGTGGGTTATACCCTGAAATGCTTATATTTTAGGAGAAATTCTATCTGATTTTATGTAGAAATAACATGACAAATTTCATATTTAAAATCTATAACCTTGTGCTCTTAGTTTATAAATTGACTTAAATTTTATTTGAATTATTTTGAATTGCACTTCATGAAGTTATAGAATAGGCTGGTAGGTTGTCAGGTGACTCTTTACACCGGTTATGTTCTTGGATTTGGGATGTGACAACTTTAAATAAAATACCCGCAGCTAAGCTATACAGTTGCCATCAGTAGCCTTTTAGATAGATTATAATAAATGGAGAAATCATCAATTCAATGAGATTATGGGTTCATTCCACTTCAACT
>JASKGM010000007.1:10440937-10489030 GCA_034509205.1 Ceratonia siliqua
GCGGGGGGGGGGGGGGGGAGCTTACGTCATTTGGTACAACATCCCATAGTCCATCACTTGCAAGCACAAGGAGTTCGAGCTCTTCATCAATCTCCTGGTCCTGAAAGAAAATGAGGAAATAAATTAGAATGTCAACATGTTCTGAATTTCTGACTTATCCCCCTAGCATGCAATTTTCCACTGCAAACAAAGGGAACCCACGTGCAGAGGGTATCATAAAAAAGGGGAATAAATAACCCAAGCACTTGGTTGTCACAATGGGAAACAGCCACAAGCTGCTACGCCAAATCAAATCATATTAGTTTTTAGGAGCACATTCACAAGATCCAACCTTGCCCTAGTTATATCCTGGTTTCCTCATCTCTCAACGCAAATTATCATATTCAAGTCAACAACCAATCTGAAATGGTAATAATAAGCTTTCTTACCCAGGATACACCCCTGTTAAAACCTAAAAGTCAATAGTTACTTTCAGACTTTCCCAATGTATGCTCACTCAATATAAGGATCCATGCAAGGAAAATAATCACTAGCGTGAATATCCAAAGGAATTAACAAAATAGTTAACTAAGAACGTTTATAATGTAATCAAGGCTCACCTGGATCTCAGGTTCTGCCACAACAAACTGCTTCAACATTCGGTTACCAAAAGCACGTGTCATTGCTAGCACACCTCCTACCCTCCAGGTACCTGATCAGGGAATAAACAAATATAAATAACTACCTCCATGAACTAACTACTCTAATATATGATCACCCATAATATGCTAGGTTTCCTCCTAACTTCTCCACTTCGCCTAATTCCATCCCTTGGATGACTGGCCAGATCTTAAGGTCTAAGGAGAAATCTGAAGCATGCTAATCAAATTTAGTATATGCTAAGAAACAGATGCTAACTGCATATAGCAATCTAATGCCATACAATTACTTCATCTACTAATCTATGTCATAAGACAAGGAAAATGTAATACAGAGGTAAAATTCATCCTGAAGACCAGTATGTTTCATCCACTTCATTACTGTCCACAAGCCAATAAAACAGTTAAAGATGTGATCAAAATCTTAGAACTGGTTCAAGATGCACATGAAAATAAGTTTTTTTCTTTTTTTGGATAAAAGAATAAATATTATGAGAAAAAAAGAAAATTAATAAATAAGAGATCAGCTCAATGAACATTTTTAAGTTTCCATGTACTCAAGTAGGATTATAAGACTGTAGTTAACATACTTTTTACAGAGAAGAGACAGCAAAGAATTTGGCATATCCATCAGCCAAAACATAATACTCCATACATATTATTATGTCAACAACTACTCCATTCTAATGATCCAAGATAAAGTCTGCACGAGCTTCCAATATGGAACACCAAATTAGCCAAAGATAACCTTATGAAAATAGCCATAACAAACTTACCCAGACCCATTGCATGTTGCAATTAATGTGCCAGAAGCAAATTATCTACAGTGGAATTAACTAAAGCAATAATTTCTTTATTTCAGAAAACGTATCCTTACCTGCCCACATGATAACACCCCCAGCATTCTCAATTCTCTTCCGCTCATCACTTCTATTTGGCTTATGATCCTCGGATAGAGCAACGGCTGTCGAAATGGAAACAAGAAGCTTAAGATGTACCCCTCCAAATGCATTCAAATGGAAGTAATATGAAATATGATTGTTTTATAATAGAAGCACCACAATAGTGGGCAAAAAACCCTCATCAGAAATACTTCAGTTTCTGTTGACCTCCATATTTATAGAATTCGCTTTTCCAGTAATCACATCAATAAGATCTCAGAAGTTATACTTCACCGAAATTATTTAAAATAATTTCAAAACTACTACAATTTGAAGAAATCAAAATATTATAGGACAATTACATCTGAATGGTACCTTTACCATCTTTTGATATTATAGTCCTAGAATCTCCAACATTGGCAACATAAAGATGGTTATCAACCAAAACTCCTGTTGAAGCTGTAGAACCATCATCCCGGAAAGTATCCCTTTCAGAATTTAGAAACTCAGCATCAGTTTGTTGATATGTTTCACCTGCAGGCTTACTTAAGTTACTATAATCACACAAACAAAATAGGACCAACACTTAGTGGATGCTCACTCAAACATTTCCACCATTGTCAGACCCCACAAAAAGTATTAACAGTTGATACACAAGAATATATCTCTGATACTAGAAGTAGTGCATAACAGCAGAATGAGAGAATATGAACACACTTATAGCCAATTTGGTATCTGTTAAAAACTTTGGATGCTTCATGAGATTATCAAAGAGATGCTCCTTCAAATATTCAGCAGCACGAGAACCACCATGACCTGTATGGAAATTTGAAAAAAAATAAATAAAAGAAACTAAATTAACAGTAAAAGATGTAAATTATAATCTATAATTAACAATATAACAGCACCGCAAATAGTAATTAATATTGGACTTTTTTTTTTCTTTCTAGATGGAGGTTAGACGTAGGATAACAACGTTTGGTCTTTGACTTTCAGAACTTTTGCACTTTGGATTTGCAGGTATATTTCTTGCGGACACATTATTAAGCTTACCTCAAAACTTGACCTATATAATTGCATACAGCCAAATATATAAAGCACTAAAAAAGCATTTCAGATATAATATTCGACACTACTAACATAATAGTGCTATAATTTCCTCCTCTTATTTTTGGCAGGAGTAAGAAAGCTAAAGGATTAGTTGCATTTAGTAATATTGAAATATAAAAAATTAAAATAACCATTTTAACCAAGCATATAATATAATGTATTCACCCTGCAATGGATTCTTGAATTTTTAAGACTATTCAGTGGACAATAATTGTGTCAATTTATGTATCATGATGTGGTTTCATTCTTCATGTGAGGCCTACACAACAGGATACTTAAATTATTTAGTAATTCAGCTATGTGCCAATTATTACTTAACCCAGATAAAAAACTCCCAAGAAGCAATTTGCATTGAGCATGGAACTATTTAGGACACTTTCCTTTGTGTAGCAAGCAAGGAGATTTTCGTTGTTTGTGGATCAGTAGAATAAATGCAATAATTCATGAGAATAAAAAAAAGGTATTCTATACTGATCAACCATCAAGCATATTAAAGTTTTACCATCAAATATTCCAAACAAGCATACTGATCGACCATTGATCTTTGTGGTCTTAATATCATAGAAATCCTCCATGGTCGCTCTCTTTCCTCTAAAACTTGAATACCCACAGCTAAGTCTTCCGTCTTCGCTGCCAATTAAAAATACTATAACATAAGCTCAATCTAATCACAAAATAAATAGGGAAATGAATAAAGAACAAGATCATAACCAGCCACTCAAGTATATTAAAGTTATTCATTAATCTCACTCATCCAATAAAAGCCATAACAAAGTTTTCATATTAATTGAGCTGTTAGTCTGGATAAGTAAAGATGACTTCAATAAAGTACCAAGATCAGAAAAAAAAAATTTTAATTCCCTTCCCAAATTAATGCACAATATGTCATCAGGATTCAGTCACAATTAAGTGATGAACTTCCAATAGAAAAAAATTTCTCCTTAGAGCTCTATCCTTTTCTTTCCCTCTAATTTTTGTATGCACAGAGACATGATCCAAATAAGAAAAGGTAAAACAAAACATCAACTACTACTACTTTAGAAACTCTTAGCAAAGCAAATTGTGAATACAATAATCACCTTTTCCACCCTCCACTGGCAAACCCACCATCATCATCTTTCTCAGGCAACATATCAACAATAGGTCCCGCTCTTGACATAGCACCTGTATCAACCATCATCCCTATGCTTGTCTTAAATCCACGATTCCACGAATAATTAATGGAGGGAACTTTATGCAAACTTCTGACAATGTTGTTGAATTGCACTTTTTGGGTGAAGGTTCCAACTTGAACAACCAAAGACCTTATACAACTGCTGTATACCATCTAAACGACTAACCTGGCAATTCAACGCCAGATCTTGTGTACTTATCTGCCTAGCATCATACAGAGAATTACTATATCATACCAAATTCTAAAGAGTAATTAAGCACAACAGAAAAAAATATATATTCAACTTTTTTTTTCAAAAAGAAAAAAGTTCTTATTTCACAGAGTAAAATACTGAAAACGAAAACGACATAAAAAATGTCTTCCATTATTCACATTCAATCCGCTTAGACAGCCAAATGGCACCCCGTATCTACAAAATGGGAGTGAATTGTGCTTAAGTAATCATTATCCAATCGATATGACACTAATGAAGGGCACTTAATCTCCTCTAGTTTCGTTAAGATGAACAAATAAATAAATAAAGATAACCAGTTTCTTCAGAAGAACCAAAAGAAAAACAGAAAATCAAAATTGCCAAATCTTACACTGTCTAAGCTACTTTAGACATTCAAAAATCGATCAGAAGAGGTTATTGGAGCACTTCCAAAAGCAATTCAATGCGATATTTTGAGATAATAACGCATTCGTGGCCTGAATCTTGGGGTTCAGCTGTGCGAGGAACCGGATCGGATCAAACGTGAAGAAGACGACATTGATGGTAGCAGGTGAAGGATCCGAATGTAGAAGACGGAAAAGTTCTGGGAATCAATAATAGATACTAAATGGGAATCTGAAACCCTAGGAGAGGTTCAAGAAGAGAGAGTGACGGAGATAGGTAAAAGCGAGAGAGATGGCTTTTTGTGGCTTCATAGGTTGGCACCCAGGAGAGACGGCAACGTGGCAGTCTATTAGTGTCCGTGCATTCCATTGTGGGTGTGTTATGTTATCCTCTGCTATTCAAAGTTCGGTGTGGCTGTCCTTGCTGCAATCATGACGTGCCACGTGCAATCAGGGCTGCATTGATGTCTGATGAAGGGAAGATGAAATTAGAGAGATGAAAAATAAGAACTTGAAGTTGTATATATAAATAAATGCGAAACCTAGGAGGCCTGCCATGCCATTAATAGATGAGGTATTTACTTGAGTGGGTCAAACATGGAAGACAATAAGAGAATAAAAATGTCCGTTGATGCTTTCTGTAATTAAAGGCCAAACAAGGTTATGTCGCATTATTCTTTATTGCATATTGCATTTCCCATAGTGACCCAATTCTTACCTCATTCAAACCAAAATTGCTTACCAATGTTTCTGTCTGAATTTTACGTGTCTATATTGCTACTTGCTACCCACTCGTGCACTGCTCTATGGCTTCAACAATAATTCGAGATTCATTATACCAAGGGCTTCAGCTTTTTACTTTTAATTTTGGAATTTGATCATTTTGTTAGTATATCACAACGCCATTATTCTTCACCAGTCTAAGTTAACCCTCTAATTAATTTTATTTCTTATATTCTATATTTTTTATTAGACAAGAAGTTCATGATTTTGAAATGAGATAATAGGGAAATGATAAAAAGTCATGAAATTGGTGATATGTAGGCTATTTGCTCATTAACATTATATTCTAAATTTTGATATTGCATTTAGATTTTAGATTGTTTGATGGGTGTAAGATTCAAATTCGATTATGTTGTTTTATAGATATGTTCACACTGAAACATTTTTTTTAAATTATTATAATTATTTATATACGCATGAGCGGTCATAATGTCTTAAAAATGATTCATCAATATATCCGAATCCAAATTTGTTGGTGAGGGAAGATATAAATAACGCACATGCTTACTAATTAATTATGGGCAAATATTGATTTTGAAAGGTTGCAGTTAACTATGTTGCTAGACATCTAAAAAAACGCATCACCGAAGGTTCAAAACTAATTTTAGTACTTGAATTGGTCTCTAGGTATATCTGTGATATAATTTGCTTAGTTGTCTTTTTTTTTTTTTGGTTAATGATAGAATTAGTTTGTAAATATTTATGCTAAATACACATTTAGTCAAGTCAATAACAAATTGTTGGCCTTAGAAAAAAAAAACTTTTTACAGTATCAACTTAGAACTTGTTTATTTTAACTTATTTTGATAATAAATTATTTTTTTAAAAAAATAATGTATTTTGATAAAAATATATATTTGTTTTAATTTATAAAAAAATAATAAGTTAATAAAAATAGAGAAAACCTCTTATAAAAAATTAAAAATTGTAACTTCTCTTGATAAGGAGAAAAATAAGAAGAGCGAGAAACTTTTATCTATAAAATTATTCATCATTTTTTAAAAACTTTTCTTAATTATTACATATAAATATAAAACAATTTTTCCTTAAAAAAGTCTTCCTCCTATAAAAAAAAAAAAAGATATTATTTAATAAGTTTAAACAAATAGCCCCATATAGATTTATCTTGTGGTTATTAGAAGACGCTGGTTGCAAAATTTGCATAAAAATCAGACGTGTTGAGAAGAAAGTAATTAGGTTATGATTTCCATCTAAAAAATTCGAGAATAATTAATTGACTGGTAATTTGAGATGTCCTAATTCTGCTACTTGGTTAACATTTCAAGCAGGCACTGTTTCAAAAATTATTTATAACGGGCTGAAATTTGGATTTTGTTTAAGACCTTGTTATTGGGGCAGTAGGTAACTTAAAAAAAAAAAAATTTAAGTTTTTAAAATTTTTTTAATTTTTTAATAATAATAATAAATAATTATAAAATTAAAACAATAAAAAAACTAAAAAAGAATTATACATTTAAAAAAAGTAAAAAATTTGAAGAAGAAGTAAAACATTTTAAAAATTTTCAAAAAAAATACTATAAATAAAAAATAACAAAAAAAAAATAGGAGGACAATAGCTTACTCCCGTAAAATCAAGGAAATTTGGACTCTGCCTCTATCTCCCTGTTAACCAACTATTAATTCATTCTACTTTTTTATCTTTTTTACTTTTTATTTTAACTTTTGTGAAGGCCTTTTTATAGGTAGTGTATCATTTCTGTAACCCATGTAATTTATTCTGGATCAATTCCATCCAAATCAAATATAACGTATGGACTGAACCCATTTTCATAGACTAGTTTATATTCCAAATGGGACAACACAAAAGCAACATATGTATTGAAAAAGGATTAATGGCCATTTAAACTTATCTATTTATATATATATATATATATATATATATCTATCTATACTATATCATATTTTAAAGTAAAGTGTTCTTACATAGTTAATAAGAGACTAACATTTATTATTTTATTAGATTGATATTTATTATTTTATTAATGTCATTTATATTTTAATTAAAATAATCATCTTATAATTTATATAAAATTATGAACTTAATTATCAATAATAATTATTAATTTTTCTATTAAATTTTATCAATAAAAAGTCGGTAGAATCATAAATGCATTTAATAAAATTTCATAATTTGTTCTATGATTGAGTAACATTTAATAATTTTCTTAAAAAATGATTTCTACTTATATTAATATAAAGTCATATTTATTGAAAGAAAATTTGAATTCAAATTTATATATACAAAGCTCAATATATATAACATGATCTACTTTAACTTCACATAATTTTTTTTGTACTCAGCATGATTTTTTTTTGGTCTATGTTTCAATTTCATTTGTTTTTTTTTTTGTTATAAGTTATATAAAAAATTGTTGATTTTGAATGGACTTTACATAGATCCAATTGATTTTATATTTTCATTTCTTTTGCAGGTATAAAAATATTATATGAACTTAGAGTTTTAGGAGAAAATATTTAGAGAAAGATAACGAATTTGTCATTATATTTGTTTATTTTCTTTTATTTTGTTCTCTTCTATAGTTTTTATTCTCCACCGTCTCTCCTTATTCTTCACGTCACATGTTATTATCTTCTATATATTTCTATAATAGAGATTCAAGAATAATTGTAAATATATGTCATATAAATGAAAAAAAAAAAAGAAGGTATGATTCTTGAAAACATCGTAATTGAGAGTAACATTATATCATTTTTATGAAAATTAAATTTAAACATTTTGATTTAAAAAAATAAAACTAAGGGGCTAAATAACCCTCGTCCTTCTTCCTGCTTAGCGTTTATAAAACATGTTATACAAGGAGAGAATATCACAAGAGAATATATGAACAAGAAATAGCAGGTTGAGATCACTCTCTTCTAATTGTTGGTGGGCAGGACAGTGGTGCAAGGAGAAAGTATGAAAAGATAAAAAAATGTTAAATAAATTTTGTAATTTGTAATTTTGAACATAAACATTTTATTTTAAAAAATGAATTTTTTATTTTTTATTTTACTTCAAACTAAAATATTCAATTCCAAAGAGTAAAAAATTAGATTTTATTGTCATTTCAAAGCAATTATATGTCTAAGTCAAACACATAAAAAATAACAAATCTTTAAAAAAATTAATTTTTTTCTCGTCAACCAAACAAACTTTAATACTAAGAATTCTAATTTATTCTAATTCCATCATAATTCCTCCTGATTTATAATTTAGAATTTTATATTTAGATCATATAAAGAATTAGGACATGAAAGAATTCTTAATGTAATTCAAATTCTTTTATTTAGATGCACAATTATCAAACCTTAATTGCATCCCTTAATTATATTATAAAATTTTAGTGATTAAATTGCACACATTTCTCAACGTAAGAGAAGAAATACAAATCTAAAAAGCAATAATTGGTAGCATACATACATATTTGAATGGAGAAATAACAATAATTAATATTACAAATTATTTATAAACTCAATTTAATGACCCATTAATCGAAATCATGGCAAAAAAAATGTAAAATATTAAAATAATTTGCTAATTAGCTGATTTTTTTATTTGAATAAATTACACAAACACTCTTATAAAATATCAATCCTCATTTCTCTTGAGGTGCAACAATAATATTTTCTCTTTTAATTTACATATTTTTCTCTTTTTTCTTCATTTATCTCATTCATAATTAATTTTTTCTTCTCTATTACCATGAATTTTGCAAAGAGCAATATTGGGATTGAATCGCAGAGGACTGTTGCAGTAATCATATTTTTTATTATTTTATTTTTTTAATATATTTATATATTTTTCATTTTTCATGCTTCTCTTGTACATTATGCTTTTGGGTGAGCTTTTGATTTTTTCTGACTAATACCTCTGTATTTTTTGTTTTCATAATATTAGTATATCCTTATGTAATAAAAAATAAATTTATTTTCTTAACTTTAATTATCAAGGGTACCAAGAAAAGCAAGTTTGAAAATTTTAATTTGTAATAAAAATAATAATATATCCAACACTATAAATAATAGTATTTATAAGGAGGTCTATCATAAATTAAATATTATATTTTATTAATATTCAAATGATTAATTATTATTATTTTATTTTTAATTATTAATTAATACAACTATGTATTGCACGATTCTATTTTTATATATATATATATATATATATATATATATATATATAAAATTAAGAAAAAATGGAGGAGGTGGGGGCCAAGCTCCCCCTTACCCCTTTGATCCATCTCTGTTGGTTAATCTCAATGAGTTAATTTAATGGTTAGGGAGATTTACTTTTTACTTTAATTATTTAGATTTAACTATTGGGACCTATCTTTACAAAAGTTTATTCTTTTAAATATACTAAATTAATGTGGATGGTATATCTATAAAATCATAGAAAAAAAATTTTAATTTCAATTGACGCTTAAATTAATTCAAGAATATTATTACCGTATAAACCCAAAAAAGCTACCTACTTGGTTATCTACGTCCTTATTTTCTTAGTTTAACTTTTTGACAAGTCTACTGATTTTGGTCACTTTAAAGTTTTAAACAAAAAAAGAAAGGATTGAATTTTACTAAGTTGTTGATTCACATTTACCTCAAACTTGATTATGGATTGGATTATAAACTTAATTTTTAAAGAATTTAAAATTGCGTATTTTTATATAAAATAAAACTCATAAATCTAAATTTTCACAATTAAGATTTTGCATTGTAAAGGTTTTCTAGTCATTCTGTTCATCAATATAATTAACGTTATATAGATTGTTTGAATTTATTGCCATTTTACTTTAGGGTTTTCTCGACCTTCTAGACTGCTAAAGAGGCTACTAGTTGTAAAGTAGTGAGCTGACTATCGTGAATATCATTCAATGATTTGACACGAGGAAAATTGTTTGAGCACTACACACTTAATTCTTTTTTATTCTCGCCAGAGTTCCTTGAGCACTACACACTTAATTCAAATATTGGATAATTTTGTCTTCTTTGGTAGTGCGACAAGCAGTGTGGCTTAATTTCCCGAGCGCGCAAATCACTGAAACTCCCTAGTTAATATATTGCTTCGCAAATACCAAAATGTCACATCAATTTATTAAAGTCTCAATAATGAATAATTAATAAACAAAGCTACAAGTGGAATGATCATAATCCCAGTGGCTTCCAAGAAGTAAGGTCAGAACTTCATCTAAAGAATGGACTATCAATCTACTGGAGGCAAGTGCCACCTATTCCCTTTGCAATGACATGGGATACATGCTAACATCTATGTTTCTTCAACGCCAAAAGGGGTCTTCAATAGCAGATTAGATGTAGTTTCCCATAGTTGGTGTGCTAATTTGGTGTTTCGTGAAAGTGCTGAAGAGTTGATAGTCCTACCTTTTCCCCCAAAAAAGTACGCTCCCGATGCTTCCTGGAATCAATGTTGAGCTGACTCAATAAACCTTACACATCTATTAGTATATTAGATGTGCAAACATTATACACAAAAATTGCAATTGCACTTTCTTATTCGACTGGCACAATCTGAATGCTCAACCTCAGACTCAAACAACCACGCCACCTTTTTTAATAATTGAGCAAGAACGATTATGCCAGATACTACTTTAGCTAGAAACATATAGGTACTTTAAGAAACACTGTATTGTGTATATGCATGTATATATGCCAGCAAAGCACTTCTCCTTGAGATGATAATGACCTTAACACATCCCTTGACTATGATCATGGAAATTAGTTGCCAATGATATTGAACAGATGGACAGGACCAAATCAAGCACTAAATATAAATTTAATTGACGGAGAAAGATATTAGAATCTCAAAGGTTCCAGTCAAGTAGGACCAAAACCATATAACTTACTAGGCTTATGATCAGGCACGAGAAATCAGTACAAGCATATGCACTAAAAATAGCAACTTTGCAAGCAATACCAATGGTTGAGCATAACTAATCACTTGGGTCAATTAGTTTAAAAAGAATGAGATTGAAGATGTAGTCTACAATGTTAGATACAGGAGATGAAACGATGAATGCAAACCTTTGAACGTAAGGAAGACTTTATGAGATTGGTATATAACTGGCTATTCTTTATTGTTACAACCATAATATAAATGGAGTGGACATAAAGCTGCAAATGGGTATATCCAACAATAGGAGGTCAAATGAATGTATAGAATGGGACAGCTAATATAAGACAAAGATTACTTAACAGAGGATGAGGGATAGTCAACGGAGATCATTTGGTCATGTACAATGAACAACGCAAATTCACCAGTAGATAGTTTGTAGTTGGTAGAAAAATTATGAAGAATGGGAAACATCAGAGGAGGGCCGAAAATAATACATTCCACTGGCGAGTAAGGGGAGCAGGGATAGCTTCCCCACCCCCACCCCGCCCCATTAATATCTCTAATTACACATTTTTAAACTTGTTGATCAATATATTATTTCTAAGGCTCAATTGCTATCACACACGGATAAGCCATAAGGGATTAGTTGTTGAATTGGGTAAACTCTTATCTTACAAGGCATGAATGCAGGTGATGAACTAAATGTCTGAGTAGGTTGATGCAACACCTTTGGTGAATTAGACACATAAACAATGACACGCTGTAAAACCTTTACTAAATACAGCCAAAAGAATACTTACTGGTGGTGCAAGGGCTGCATCAATAATAGAGCTAATCCCATATTCGGGGGATTGCAATAGGCCCAGAAGTCTTAGCAATCTAAATGCCAAACAAGATAGACTTGAAGGAACTTCTCGCATTATGTTGGTTTGCACAACTCCAGGATCCACAGCACTATAGTGCAAATCAAAACAAAAACTGAATGGTTAAGTGAAGTGGGTGCACAATTGAAAAGGAATAAGTTAAAACACTGTGTTATAGACTCCAAATCTCTCTCTTTCTCTAGCATGTTTGTGTGTCCCTGTGTCAGCTTCTATTTGTATTCCATCTCTTTAGTCCAGAAGATTGGATCCTATACCTAACAACCCAACCCCACTAGTATAAAGCTACAAGGCCCATAACAATAGATCTCAGCCTTTAAAGAACACTAAAACAGAACTAAGAGTTTCTTAACATATGCATGCATGAACTTCATCCATGGCAGGAGATTGGTGGACAAGAAACTGTGTCCATGTTCTTTTGCCAAAAACAAGAAGACACAGAAAAATAAACTTTTATTTACTTCAAGAAGGCCAGGCAGGTCACAGAAGCCATCAGATGATTACATCCCAATGAGATAGTTGATAGTTATACATAAATTAACTAACTTTCAACAGTTTGTCAATATAGCACTAGGAAAGAAGAAAACAAACGAAAAGAAAAAAGCAAATCTGTAATTACGTACATGACAGAGATCTGCCAAGATTTGCCCATTGAGCTGAGCTGTCGATGAAGCTCATAGGAGAAGAGCAGCAGGTACACTTCAACAGAGTACATGATAATTAGGAGCAATAAAGATAATCTGCACAAACTCATCCAGAATTTGCAGCTTACATTTAGAATACTCATAGATATGAGCACATGGATATCGTTTTGAACACAAAAATCTCTTCCCAGAAACAGTTTGCTCATCAATCTGTATATCAGTAACTGATGAAAAAGCACCAGTCAAAATAACGTACTAATAACAAATCTTTTACCACATGCAATTATTGCTCCTCAAACATAATGGAAGACTGTTGCAGGTAGATGAATCCAAGTAGATGAACTAAATATTAAGGGAACAATACTAACCCAACCAATCGACCACTACACCAATTGAAAGTATGAACAAACACTCTCAAATTGGCCCTTTATTTGGTTCATACTTAACAAGTTATTATGGATTCCTCCGTATGATATAACTTAAAATGAAATAAATAAGCAGAAAATTTTGTATATGCCAATTAGGCAGGAGACACATTTAACCTATAAAGTCCAAATTAAGAAGAACAAGTACCATCTCATGCCAGAGGCCATCCATCAGATAGCAATTAGGAAATTGAAATGAAATTTCAGCAATTGCACTAAGTGTCAACCGAACCCTTAAAAGTATGTTTTTCCATGAATTCAATCATATTGCAACTTTTACTTTTTCCCTTTTCCTTTGGATTGTGATGTTGGGAATACTTTGTTTGGAATTCATTAATCATGACAGCAATTTTAGGCTGATAGAGACATGCTATGTGAGAATTTTAAGTTGAGCAAATTTTATAGGAGAAGCACAGTTGTAGGGATAAAGTGATGAAGAATTTACAAAATGAGAATCAAACTTAGAGCATCGGATCACCAGACAATAACTTGCAAGGAATCATGATAAACCAAGAAGTAATTATTATAATAATATTTTTACCACTTCGATGAGTAAAGGATGTTACATTCACAATTCTTGAAGATACAGGGCTGCTTTCAAGAAGTGGCATTAGAAGCTTGGTCATAGCAAATGCACCAATATAATTTGTACCAATCATCCTGGAAGACAATGATTCTTAAAGTGAACGCTGAGTATAAAAACTAGAATCCCATAAAAACAGTGTAAATTTGAATCAAAGACACTCATACACTTATGCATTTTGCATACAAATACTTCCATGTATCTTTTTCAGGTTTCAGTTCCATAAAGTTCATGTGTGATGAAGCAAGATAACTTTGTGTCCAAAGTTCTGATATTTACTAACAACTTGTAACAATAATGGTATCTTACACTTATTATTAGCAATCTGAAAGTAATGTAATTTGCCATCATGTGGCCTATGCATGCATAAGCATGATAATTTATGTTATAATAACACTAGGATTCTTCAATGCTAAATGGGAATGAAAAATGTTTATTACTGATCATATCCATCAGCTGTGACTCTGCGTGATGTTGCAAGTATTCCAGCATTGTTTATCAGTAATTGTACTGAGCTGTGCAAATCAGAATCCAAAAGCCACTGCTGCAAGGACTTTTGGAACTTCACAATTGACTTTATTGATGACAGGTCAACCTGAAAAGCTTTGAGGTGGGCTTCTTCATTCCAAGCTTTGATCTGTTGTATGGTCTATTAAACAGTGCAAAATACTCATAAGAAAATTATGAAGTGTGGAGGCATCAATACTATGATCTTAATTTATATAGAAAACATACCTCCAACAACAACTCGTGTGATCTTCCAACTGCATCCACAATTGGAATCTTAGGTATACATACTAAAAAATTAAGCAACTTGGTCCAAAATAGCCAAAGTGTGAACTGCTTCTTGCATGATTAGAAAAGCAAATAATAACTAAACCATCGTGTGTGTGAGTGTGTATAACTCCCACTTCATTGTCACCAGAGAATTTTAACCAATGCAGACATAAAAAGACAGACTTCATAAGGCATTAGGTCAAGTAGCTAGGGTCCAAAACCAATATGGGTTAGGGCACAAGATTAGTATAAGGAAAGTGATATTTATACAGAGCTTAATCATTTGATGGTGATGAAAGGAGACATTAATACCAATCATTTTTCCTAGGCAAAGTTGTACAAGCTAAAGGCATAATAACGTACATAAAGACAGTTAATGATCCCACTATGCCTATATATCTCTCCTTTCAATTGACTTCATGGGCTGCATAAAAGATTAACAGAAGGGATCCCAAGTGCCAAAACATTGCTTTTTGCTATTATAACTTAATTTTAGGAAGCCAAAGAAAGACTACGACAACGTTAAACAACTCATCTAACATTAACGAATATAAAAATTGCAATGATGATTGGATTACCAATAACAACAACATATCCTTCTTTCGAAAGGGCGTGAGCAGTAGCTACACCCAGGCCAGATGTTGCCTACACAAACCACAGAATCATGTGACCATAACCAACAGCAAGATTATGTTTTTAATTAAAACTATTAAATAAAAAGTGTTGGCAGAATCGTATTTGATTTTAAAGCCTAAATTGACTTACGCCAGTGATGATGCAGACAGGCCTGATAGCAGTTAATGAAGGGGAACACCTGGGATAGGATTTGAGTTTCTGAGAAAAGAGGGTTGCTTTGAACAACTGCCAGTGCGATAACAGAAGAGAATGTGTCCACAACACCGCCATTCTCCAGAATTCTACCGAGCAAACAAAATGGATAGCATAAATCAACTCCTTCATCACCATACCCAATCTCATTGTTCGAATTCGTTGCCAAGAAAGCTAGTGCTGCGGAATTGTCAGCAAATAAATAAGATTCACCTAAATCCGAACTTTCAAAATGTCGTGTCGTTTCGGTCGAAACGCACGAACCATTTCGGTTGCGTGGGTGACCGAAACGACACAGCCCACCCTTTCCGAAAATCTACTGGCGAAACAGCAACGAATCGGTGATTTCGAAGGAAAACTCACTGTTTCGTTGCGTTTCGAAGCATTGAAACGAAATGGTGTACAATCTGACATGAGAGAAGACTTAAGTGTGAAACAAAATGAAGAGATTCCCCCAATAATTCAAACGCCAAAATCAAATACATAACTTGAGTTCAGAGATCATAACACAGGAACCTCCTCAAGTGAAATTGAAAAACCCACCATCTGGAGCTCTGAAAAACGGTGAGAATTCATTCGAATCCCAGGCTCCAGCACTCAGCAGATCCAAGCATCAAACCTCATCTGGAGCAACCGAGCAAGGAGAAACCATGAAGTCGAGGAGCAGACTCAGCATAGACTAAGAGCAGAGGAGCACCCACAGGCCACAGTCGCCAATTCGCCAGAACTTCCATTTCAGGATTATAGTCTCTACTTTTATTAAAACTTAAAAGACATACTCTTTTATTATTATTAAGAGTTTTTATATTTTCGCTAATTTTTTCACATTATTTTTATATCTTTTTTATATTTATTATTTTATATTAAATAAATAATATATATGATATAAACTTAAGTATCAATTTTCTATTATTAATTTATATTTTATATTTTATATTAAAATTAGTTAATAATATATATAATAATATTGCTTATTTGTACTTTCTTTTGTCTTTTATTTTTTGTTTGCTGTTTATATAGATTAATATTATTTAGTGTTATATTATATATATATTTAATTATTTTTTTCACACTATTTATAATCATTAATTTTACACGTTTATTTAAATACATAAATACTAATTTTGATATCATATTATTATATTAAATTTGTGTAACCAAATAATTTATCTTTATTTTATTTTATATTTTACATATTTAAATAAAACAAAATTATTGTGTTTATAATGTAAATTTTCTCTTCTTTAAATAAAAATATTTTAAGAATCCATTTATGTGTATTATAATGATTAATAAAGTATTTTAGTTTCTCAAACAACATACTACCTATATTTTCATTATTTATCTAATATAAGAACTTATACAAATAAAACAAATGAAAAGTACTAAAATGATAATAATGTTAGAATCTAAATAAATTAAAATATCTATATCATTATTATTATATTAAAATTTTAAAAAAATATTCAAAATGTTTCCTCAAAAATTTATCATTTTCACAAAATTTCAAAATTTTTTCATTTTTAGAGCACAAGAAAATGAAATTTTGTTATTTTCCATTTAGCAAGCTGCCCAAACATTGGGGATTAAGGCTCATAATTAATGTTCAGAAAATTAGATGTGTCATTGAATCGAAAAGACAGTAAATTATGGGTTACCAGGTTAAATCAGTGTAAATTAAAAAATATATTTTTTAATTATATATTATATATATTGTAGAATATATTATATATAGAATAAATAAAAATAATCAACTAATAAATACTAATATATTTGGAATACATTTAATAATTTTATCACAATTAAAATAAATATATATTATCCACTTTGGTGTTCTACAATCTGCATAATTAAAAAAAAATCATTTTTATGTATATTTAAGCTAGGTTATGAAGATTGAACATTGATATTGATTTTTTTTAGTTATTTTTATTATTCTTGGTATATTTGATCGATTTTGACACATTTTTTCTTTTTATTATTCTTTTTCATCTTATTCGAATTTCTGCAACGCAAATTATTAGGAAAAAATTCAAAAACTGGTAACCCGCCTAGTTTACTGAGTTTTTATCGGTTCAACATCAGGTCACCGATTTTTCATCGATTTTTTGCTCCCCCAGTTTATGGGGGTCATCAGAACCGGTCCTATGGCCGGTTATCAGTTTAATCGGTCAAACTGACCGGTCTAATCCGATTTTCAAAACACTGTTCATAACCCTTCAATTTGTAAATGATTGTTTGAAATGATTTTTATTTTATTATTTTATAAAATAATTTTTGAGAATAAAATTAAAAAAATTTTATATAAAAATAAATAAAAAACTTGTTTGAATATAATGCAAAATGAACGTGGATGAAACATTTAATGAAAATAATTGTCCCTGATTGTTTTATGTGTTTTTCAAAAAACAAGCAAAAATATGTTAAAAATTTTTTGTTTTTAAGTTATACTTTTTGAAAACATATTTTAAAAAATAATTAATGAAAACAATATACTTAAATAATTTTGTTTTTGTTTTTATAGAACAATAAAACAAGAAAATAGTTTTTAAAAACTGCTTAAGGTAATGTTATAAGAATTTAAAAATTTATTTTAAAGGTTATTTGAAATTATTTTCGTTTTATTGTTTTGTAAAATAGTTTTTGAGAACAAAACTAAAAAATAATTTTTATAGAAAAAAATAAAAAATTTGTTTAGATGTAAATTTTGATGAAGTGTCGACGAGAGAGTTGAAGGAGAGCTGCTGGACTTGAAAAACAAAAAAATGTAATAAAAAATAAAATTTATAATAATATAAGGGGTGTGTCGTTTAATGAAAATAGTAATTTTTCATTGGTCATTGTGTTTTTTAGAAATAATAAACAAAAGTAAGTCAAAATACGTTAACTATATTCTCCATTTTTTATTTTTGAATTATACTTTTTGAAAATAATTTTTAAAAAATGATATATGAAAACAATATACCTAAATAGTTTTTATTTTTATTTTGATAGAACAATAAAACAAGAAAATAATTTTTAAAAACCATTACAAATAGAATAATTTCAATTATAATAAAAAATAATTGTATTTGACTAAATTATCTTTATTAAAGTTAATTAATACATTAAAAATAATAATAAATAAGGATAAAATTAAAAAAAATAATTAATATTTTATTAGTAATGTAAAATAATATATAATTTGAAACAAAATAAAATTCTTAAAATGACAAATAATTTAAAACTGAAGTATTCTAAAAAGTAAAATAAAAACAAACTTGATTTTTATTTATACTGAAATTTTATTTTCAAAAATCTAAATTTAACAAATATTTCAATACAATTTTTACTTTTGAAAATAAAATATACTTTCAAAATGATATATATTTGATTGAATAAACTAAGAATTTTTTCCCTCCTCAAATACTGGTCCATTATGAAGTTATTCCCATGAAATCTCTATTAAAAAAGACTTGATGTGTGATTGAATCGAATTGAACTGAGGTAAGAACATAAGTGAAAAAATTATGATTCGAATAAAAGAAATTAAAACTAAAACACTGATGCATTATAACAGAAATAAACAAAATTTGCTAAATTTTAAGATTATTTGTGTGGTTAGAAAGTAGGGATGATGAGTGAGGGCTAATTTCTCCAGTCTTGAGTCATGGCAAGCTAATGCATTTGGCAATAACCTTGTTTTCAACTTTTTCTTCCCTAAATCCCCTCCTTTGCCATATACCTTACATGCTTTGTAAAATTACAAAACCATCTTTTTTTTTTCTTATGGGGATTCACCACACATTCTATTGTTTAAAATATAATAAGGAATTTAAGAATCTCCCAATGTCCTAAATCGAAAAAAAAAACCCAGGCCTATCAAGTATGATATGATATTTTAGCACTTGAAAAGATAACAATAATGACATCAACTTCTTTCAAAAATAAGAGTTAATTTTAATATAAGAAATGAGTAATAATATTTATATGTTATTATTTATATATATATATATTATTTTATTATTATCTATCATTTATTATTATTTATTATTATCGTTATTTTATAATATATTAAGAATAATATAAAACAAATAATGTATAGATATAATTCTTTCACAAAAAAATAAAAGAAAGAACAAGAATAATTTGTTTGTGATTATAAAAAATAATATTTGAATTTTTATATAAATAATTAAACATTTATTGATTAATTCATATTTTTTAAAATCAAAATTATGTATATTTTATTTTACAAATTTAAAATAATTTTTAAAAAATGTATAAAATTAACAAAATAAAAAGAAAATTTGAATATTTTACTCTATACTAAAAGAATAATATAATACACAACTTTTTTTTACATATTTATTGTACCTTCATTTTAATTATTAATATGTTATATTATTATTTCTCATATCATGTATTATCAGGATAATTAAAAATAAAAATGTAAAGGGAAATATATAGGTAGGGGCATCAATAAAATACAGAGCAAAGGGTCTTAGGAAGAGTGCTTCAGTTAGCCAAAGACTAGATTCCCATTTTTAGGCGCTTCCTACCCTATTCTTAGTATCAATATTTAAGAATATATTTTTAATTCTTAAAATTTTAATTTTTTCTTAATTTTTTATAATAAAAAGTTTTAAGAAAATTCATAACACAATAATTCAAAAATAATTCGAAAAATAAAATAAGAAAACAAAAAAAGTAAAAAAAAATCTTTAAACTTTTTAAAATTATTTAAACTTATTTCTTAAAATAAAAAAATAAAAAACATATTCTAAAGTATAAAATACTAGAATAATATGTGCCCTGTTTTTATTATCTTCTCTTTCTTCTTTTATATTCCTATCTACCTCTCTAGCTAATAGTATCTATCCAGCCACTCACTTTCCAGTTTCCACCATCACATGTTCACACGAACTCGGTTGGTGAATGGTGAATGGTGAATGGTGAATGGTGAATGGTGAATGGTGGTGGTCTTTCCCGTCAAGTCACGGCGCCTCAAAATTACAGCGTCTGAATCCATTAATAATTCTTTGCCACGCAATGTTGAATCCAATTCCTTCTCAAGAATGCCACAATTGTCATGGAGTCATTTGGATATATGTAGGACAGTTTGAGAAAGAAATTAAGAATCCTATATTTATAAACGATTTATCCATATATCATTTATTATTTTTATACAGAGTGATCGACTTTAATTAATTTATCAAATTAATTATACAAACATATAAATGTATCACTTTACATAAATGTAAATGCCGTTACTCACTGGAAAAAATTAAATATATTTTTATAAGAATCTCTTCCCATCTTGTTTTTGTTGACTCTTTAAAGTAAACATTGGGGTCAAGGTGCCGTTAAGTAAACGTATTAAAATTGACAAATAAAAGAAATGACAATTTGCTTAGATATTGTATCAAATTGGCATTATTTTATCAACCTCATTTTAAGCATAAATTACTACTAGAAGTTAAGTGTGGTTAAAGCATGTGAAAAAACGAATTAGGCTCGCCGGGAGACGCACGCTTCTTCGTCAACGGACTTGACCGACCGGACAGAAACTAACGCAGGACAAAACCCCAGAAAAGATATTTAAATATGGAGTGGGGCCCGAGACAGAGTAGAATTTCTTACCTCATCACCAACTACAGTTATCTGCTTCCCCCTTGCCTCCTTCCCCATCTCTGTAAAATCCGAAATTTTTTTCCTTTTTTAATTTTATAACTTTTAGAAGCAGAGCGACCCTGGTGCTTTCCGCGAACCTTCATTTTGCCCCTTGCCCCATCTTCCACTTCTTTCCCTTTCTCTGTATGAAGCGTTCGAAGGTTCAAAAATCCCTGACTTTGGTTCCTCATGCAGTTTCCATCCTGTTCCAATACAAACCGGTTCCTTAACTTCTGAGATTTTCATTGGGTACCCTTCTTCTTTTCTTTCCCTCTCCATTTTCTGTGCTTTGTTTCCAATCCCCACCAGTTGCTAAGTTTGAATTAAGTGATTTTCCGTTTTCTTCTTTTTTCCCTTTCTGTAACAGTTTGACTTTCATGCTTTGTCACTAGTCACTACCCCGGCTATTTACTGATTTTTTTTCTTCTTATTTTTGCTACTGTGTCATTATTTCATTTTCTTGAACTTTTCGGTCCAAAATTCAGTATTTATATGTTAAGAAATATTTACTCAATTCTGTTATGGACGGTTGGATTTTAAAGGCTTTGAAAATTTTTCTGGACATATAGTTCAATTTTGGAATTTTAGCCCTGATTTATATTTTGTAAGATTTTGTTTGAATATTTATTTTGCCTCTCGTAGTTAACTTTAATTATTCACACTTTAATTGCCCATTTGATGTGCACATATGCGTGGACTGACATTTTTAGGCGAGAATATATTGGTGGCAATTACATTAATCTGAGTTCTCAGGAAAGCACCAATGCCGTCATTACCAGCTTTAATTCATTTCGTGAAGCTGGGCTTTTATTGTGGTCGCTTTATGTTGGCCACATCAATGTATTGCTAGCGCAATGATATTGTCACGGACGAGTTTGTGCTTTATTTGAGAAATGGAGTATCTAGAATGTCTCTCTTATCTTATTGTTTCAGGAGCAGGGAGTGAGAATTTTAGGTGGACGAGGAATCTACCCAGATTCAGTTAGATGTACAAGATAGATTCATCCTATTCCACATTGTTTCCAAATTAAGCCACAGTTATGAATATTCAGCAGGAGAAATTTGTCAGGTTAGTCTACATGCCTTAGTTTACTTTCAGTGATGTTATAGTGCTATCTATGCCATTTAGAAGTTTTTAAGTTGTGCTAGGAAGCAAGTGAAGGGGAAAAGATATTTTGGTAGCCTGTGGTACTGGCTTCTGAAAATAGCTTCTGGAAGTTTGAAGGGTGAAATAAATCATCTATGCCTCTTTACCTCTTACATTTGGTATTGACTTTCATTGACTTCCCTCAGGAATACTTGGTTTGCCACTGGCAGTAGTGGAGTACTACCATATGTAGTCTTGTTGCACTTGTAATGCCATATTGCTGGAAGAGGCCAACCAATATTGAATGACAGTTGCTTGTCATTGAGGCTGGCTTTTTTTTGCTCTTAATTCAGTCAGGACTACTCTTTAAGTCACTCCTCCACATCAACTTGCTTTAAACTTTCCAATTTTTTACTGCTTGCAATTTCAAAAGCTTTATTTATGCATTAGTTAGCACTATATATGTTTTTTGTTGCTGGGGTTACTTTAGGAATCTTTTTCCAAGTAAGAATATAATCATGGTTCATGGACTGAGTTTATATTTATTTATATAATGTTCAGGTTTCAGGATTGGAATTCAGAGAAGGGTTCTGAGAGCCAATACCCTACAAATAACAACTCAGGGAGAATTAGAAGTACACTAAGTTCAGTTTCAGCAAAGTTTCAAAGAGGCTTGGAATCTGGTTCTGGGAGAATAATGAGATTTAAAAAATCTCTCAATTCTTTTCCCTATAATGGTCTTCTGGCTAGAAGTTTCAATTCTAGAAAGAAAATCCTTGACCCACAAGGTCCATTCCTTCAAAAGTGGAACAAGATATTTGTATTATCATGTATTATTTCCGTATCACTTGATCCATTGTTCTTTTATGTCCCTGTGATTGATGATGAGAAGAAATGCCTTTCATTGGACAACAAGATGGAGATTACAGCTACTGTTTTAAGATCTTTCTCAGATATTTTTTATATAGTCCACATAATTTTCCAATTTCGCACTGGATTTATTGCACCCTCTTCTCGAGTATTTGGAAGAGGTGTTTTGGTTGAAGATGCTTGGGCAATAGCAAGGAGGTATCTGTCATCAGACTTCTTAATTGACATTCTTGCAGTTCTTCCCCTCCCACAGGCAAGAAAAATTCTCTGGACTTTTTTTTTTCCAAATACTTTCATCTGCTTTATATCCCTTTAACCTCGTTAGGAACTAAGGCTTAAGGGATCTGTGTGTGAATGAGTATCTATTCATATCACGTGCTGGCTCACCTCTCTCTCTTTTTCTATAAAGGAATTTCGGTCTGTTTTGCTGTCATTAATTTACAAATAATTACCTAGGTAATCTCCTATTGCAACACATGCAGATACACTCAGGCACATATAACAGAAACTAGAGGATAAATTCAATCCTCTAAATTAATATGTTTGGTGTTTTGTGGGTCTTTCATTTGAAAGTTTATTTAGTTGGTTTTATATGTAATATTATTGATTCAACTTGCTCAAATATTGCTAGGTGGTTATTCTGATTGTCATTCCAAAGATGAGAGGCTTTAGACCACTTAATACGAAGAACCTGCTGAAATTTGTTGTTTTCTTCCAATATGTGCCAAGATTTTTACGAATCATTCCATTATATAAAGAAGTGACAAGGACCTCGGGCATTCTCACTGAAACTGCTTGGGCTGGAGCTGCATTTAATCTCTTTCTTTACATGCTTGCAAGTCATGTAAGTTTGATCTGCAGTTTTCACTGTTCTTGTGTATATGTAGGGAGAAATACTTCTCTCTGATGTTGCTTTCTACTATATGTTTCCTCCGTTATTTTCATTTTCTTTCTGGATTTATTGGCCTTTTTTCTATTCCACATATTTTTACGTCTACCTGTTTGCATGTACGGTGATTTTATTTTTCCTACAACTGAACGTGATTTTGTCTGATCTTTAGATTAAACAAGCATATATGTTAGGGACGGATATTGCTTGTGTCGTGATTATATGCTCTCAGACAATTGAATTTTGATCCTCATTTGTGTATGCTATATTAGTTGCATAACTAACATGTGGATTGATAGATGCATACACCTGGATATTTGGTAAAATAAATCTAGGCTAGTTTCGTGGATTTTCCTGGTGCTAAGAAATTTGTGCATATTTTTTATAGGAGTTAAATGTAGGACCGGATCATCTGTCTTAAGTTCAAGTTTTCAAGATGACTATAAGAGGCAGAAGCTATTGATGCAAACATGTTTCTATGTGTAACTGTTTGCATGTATGGTGATTTTATTCTTTTGACAACTAAATGTATGAAGCATTTGAATTTGAATATGAAAATATATGAAGCATTTGAATTTGAATATGAAAATATTTAGATATGTAGATCTGCTAATTTCATGAAATGGTGGGAGAAATTGTGCAGTATAAGATCTGTCTCTTGGCACGCCTAGGATTTTTATGTGCATAAATGTGTTTCATAACCTTTTATTTTAATGTTTGTTATGCACTTTTTCTTCTTTTATATATGGGGAACACTGTAGGGGAACTTTATAATTATTATTTTTTTACTTTTTGATAATAATGATTTATTTTTTATGTTATATATTTTTTTGATAATTTTTTAAAATGTTTTTGATTTGTTTTTAGAATTTTTTAACTTATAAATGAATAGTAAAAAAAATTATGGATGAATAGTACAAGAAATGCAAAATTTTTTTTTTTTAAATTCTGAAAATAATATGTGATATAGAAAATAATTAATTAATTAATATTAAAAAAGTTAAGGTAAAAAATAAAAAAACAAAAAAAGGGAGTGGCTGTAGGATAGTCATTCCCTTTATATATATGTACTGACAGGACTGTAACCTGACAGAGAAGGCCTGTCTTCTATGCGTCAATTCTTAAATGTGAACATTTTTATGAAAAGGCCCTCATATTCCCTTGTCCAAATTATGTATAGACAATATTGGCAACCATCCATGATGATAGCTAATGTGCAATTAAGACGGATAGCATTCTTGTTGGAATAGTATTCTGCGTGATACATTTATTGGAAATGGGGATATGACTAGTTAGGAATGCATGTTTATGTTTGTATACAAACATATAAGTACAAATAAATTAAGTTCAGCGGGTTATATTGGTATGCTATCATATCCTTTTTCCTGAACACTATGGTTCATTAGATTATGTTTAATTATAAACTAAGAAATGGTTATGGGTTTTAATTTTTAAATTTAAATTCAGCATGTTAGACTCAGTATTTCATTGCAGAGATAAAATCTGTTTGTTTGTGGTACATATGTAAATCTGAAGCACCCTTTGGTTAAGTGTAAAGCATTAATTAATGTTTTTTATTCTTTCGTATATTTACTAGTTCACTTTTTGAATGTTATAGCTCTATTCTTGTTATGGACACTATTGGTGTGGTCATACTTTACGTATGCTACTGTTGGATATTAAAAGTTGTAGAGGGTTAATGCTGTAAAAACTTAGCTGAATCTTCAAGGTAAAGTATGTATGTCAATTAGATAAGTTGTTTTAGTAGGTTGCTGAAGGGCAAAATCATGATGCTTTTATCTTATTGATAAATTCTCAGGTCTATTTCATTTTTTCAGTTCCTGATGTTGCATATTTAAATCTGACAGATTCTGGTCTCAGGGTCAACCCAGAGAAAATATATATATATATGAAAATTATATTATACATGAATGTGTAAAATATATTCATATGCATTTCTTTCTGATTGCTGAGTTACTTGTTGCTCTTAGGTTCTAGGTGCCTTTTGGTACTTGTTTTCTATAGAAAGAGAGACCACATGCTGGCAAGAAGCCTGTCTAGGAAATACTGCATGTGACAAGGCCGATTTGTATTGTGATGATCATCGAGGGTTGAGCAAGATTGCAACATTCTTGAACACTTCTTGCCCAATACAGGATGCAGATAAAAACGCAACGCGTTTCAATTTTGGAATATTCCTTGATGCCCTTCAATCTGGTGTAGTAGATTCAAGAGATTTCCCACAGAAGTTTTTTTACTGCTTTTGGTGGGGCCTTAGAAATCTGAGGTGTGCTTCATAGATTCTTTTTCAGTGTATAAATAATTTGCCTTAAATTTTGAATGATTGTATTATGTTGCAACTTGCAATGTAGTTATATTGCTTGGGTAATTGCACTTTGAAGTTTGAAGCAAGTTAAGAATTTTAACCAAGCAACCTGTAGCAATACTTGGACCCCATGTGTTGGCTTGCTCGGTGACTTTGAAATTGTTTATGATAGTTTTGTGCTGACTAGTTCTTTGAGGATGAAAGTTCTGTCACACACACACTCTCTCTCTCTCTGTGTTTGTGTCTATGTATTTTGTGTGTTTGTGTGCACATATGCACACGTGTGTCCATGTGTGTCTTTTTTAGTGTGAGGGTGGACGGGCAGGTGATGCTTGTAGATAAAATGGACAAATAATTAGTTAGTTTGTTGTTTCTCTTACTCCCTTGGGATTTATTTGTGGATAATCTTCAATGAGTAATATTAGGTCACTTTTAGTATCCAGATATTACATAGTCTTATTTAGTGCTGAGGAATAGAGAATGATTTTGGCTTCAGTTTTGGACCTGGTTAATGCCTCAATGAAAAGGGTGAAAATGTTTGGAGTCAATTATCATTTTTGAAGTTGTGTATTTCAGTTCATAATGATGAGTGTACGTCTTTTAAATATTGATGTTGAGCACATTTTGATTTATAAGATATATAACTGACATCCTACAATTGTTCCCCCACCCTCCTTTGGGTGAGGTGGATGCCTTCTTTCTTGCAGTTCTCTTGGTCAGAACCTGGAAACAAGTACCTATATTTGGGAAATCTGCTTTGCAGTTTTCATTTCCATCTCTGGTTTGGTATTATTTTCATTTCTCATTGGAAATATGCAGGTTAGTACCAAATATCTCCAGAGCGTCTATTAATCATTCAATAATGCTGGCAAGTGCTATTTATTGATGTTGAATAAATTGGTTGCTAATACTAAATTTACCTCCTGAGGTTTGTCTCAAATTCCAATATCTGTTGTTGTTCTTGTCTTTTTCCCCCTATAAATCTCAAATTTCTAGTTGAATTAAGATTTCCTGATTGGTAGACTTCCTCGTGAATTGGACATCATAAATCAAATATGCTACTGGTATCAGGGCATGTGCGATTATGGTGGGGTATTTCAGCACTGGCTCTTACTGACTTTTTGGTGAAGGGGATAGGCAGTTCTCGTGAAATTTTATTTTCTGAGCTTGTCCATCTAAAGTGGAGGTCATTATAGATGCTATAATTATAGGTTGTAAATATATCCCCAAATGGATAGAGTACTAATTAGTTGGCCTTTGAGGAATTACATGCGTATGTAATATCCTGCTCTATAAGCATTTTTAACTGCCTTGGGCCCTGCGGATGTTGCCTGAAAAAGCGGGTGAACCATGTAAATAATCTATCTTGTTTGTGATGTTATAGTAATCCTCTGCATGCGCATGTTGATGCACAGGTGTGTGTTTCTAATGCTCTCTAGTACACCCTGAATTGTTTTCCCCCTTTTCTTTTGTGTTTTTGCTTGTAAATCGTTATAAATGATGTCTGAGGTTATTATTCTAATTGGTTTTGACCAATTTTACTTGTTTTGAAACAGACATATTTGCAGTCAACAACTACGAGATTGGAAGAGATGAGAGTGAAAAGGAGAGATGCAGAACAGTGGATGTCTCATCGATTACTCCCAGATAGTCTAAGAGAGCGAATCAGACGGTATGAACAATACAAATGGCAAGAAACCAGAGGTGTTGACGAAGACAATTTGATCCATAATCTTCCCAAGGATTTAAGAAGGGACATTAAGCGTCATCTTTGTTTGGCTCTCTTGATGAGAGTAAGTATCTCCACCTCTTCCAGTAGTTGTTTTCTTCTGAATTAGTGTTAATGGAGTTCTTTTACTTTGTCTCTGCTCTTTATTCCTTTTCTCTAGCTGGTTCATTTAGGGAATTTGTTTTGAGCCATCTATGTGCTGAAGTGGTTTTTATGAATTTCTTTTTTACGTTGAACATCTCTTTTCAAAAGGCCTAGCACGTCATTGAAAGTGAAAATGTACTTATGGTGAAAGGTTAATAGGTTATTATTTCTATTTATTGGATGGTGAGCATTGATTTGAATATTTATTGGGTAAGAAAATAAGGCATGCTTGTGCATATATAATTAGTAATAACTTGATCTTGTCTGTTGGATGAATTTAAGGTAACTTAATCTTGTCTGTTGTATTAATTTAAGGTGCCACTGTTTGAGAAAATGGATGAACAACTGTTGGACGCATTGTGTGACCGTCTGAAGCCAGTGCTTTATACAGAAGAAAGCTACATTGTTCGTGAAGGAGATCCTGTCGATGAGATGCTCTTTATAATGCGAGGCAAGCTGTTGACAGTGACAACTAATGGTGGAAGAACAGGCTTCTTCAACTCAGAGTACCTCAAGGCTGGTGACTTCTGCGGAGAGGAGCTTCTGACATGGGCTTTGGACCCTCATTCCTCATCCAATCTTCCCATCTCAACCAGGACCGTCCAAACCCTTTCAGAAGTTGAAGCCTTTGCTCTAAAAGCTGATGACTTGAAGTTTGTGGCATCTCAATTTCGCCGTCTTCACAGTAAGAAGCTTCGCCACACTTTCAGATTCTACTCACAACAATGGCGTACATGGGCTGCATGTTTCATACAAGCAGCGTGGCACCGCTATAGTAAGAAGAAGCTTGAAGAGTCACTCCGGGAAGAGGAGAATAGGCTGCAAGATGCGTTGGCCAAGGCGGGTGGTAGCTCACCTAGTCTAGGTGCCACGATATATGCTTCCAGATTTGCTGCTAATGCACTTAAAGCTTTACGCCGGAATGGCACACGGAAGACAAGGGTACCAGAGAGAATACCACCAATGATGCTTCAGAAGCCTGCTGAACCTGATTTTACTGCTGAAGAGCAATAGTAATAAAATGTCTTTATATATGCCTGCGTCTGTAATTGAAAAAACGAAAATGTGAGAATATATGGGTATGGAATTATGGTAGAAAAGCCAGTTTATTAAAAGGATAAGATGAATGTATACTATATATAAATCTTAGTGTATTGGGGTGTTTATTAAATGTTTCCAATTTGTGAATGAAAATGGGAAAAAAAAAGTCAATTATGTTTTTTACTTCCTTTCTGTCATGGGTTTATTGCTTTTTCTTTTTACTAGGTTGACTATGTGATGTGCGAATTTTCGTGACTATAAACAAATAATCTCTGATGATTTATTTTAATATTTTATTAAAAAAATACATCTTAAATCTGAGTAAAGTTACTGACAATCCAATTTTCTTTTGTTCTTTCCAATTTCTTATAATGTTAATTATAAAAAATAGCTTTAATTAAATATTCAATTCATTGTTTTATTCACACTTTCAATTTCGTTGATTTTGGCGCATACACGAGAGAGGATCTTGTTACCTCTTGACCGTCTTATTACAAGTTAGGATCCAGGTTCGAGATTCTGTCCTTTAACTCTCAATTCCTGAGCATACAGTACTGATATTTTGACAAATTATAGTTAAGAGTTTTGTTATAGTACTCATGGAGAATGCTTTTTATTTTTTTTATTTTAAAAAAATTAAAATTAAAAATAAAAGAATTCATTTTTTTATTTATTTAACTTTATTTTTTGATTTATTTTTAAATACTTATGTTATGATTTTTCTTATTTCACATTTGTTTTATTTTGTTTTTTATTTAAATTTCTTTAAATTATTTTTTAAAATAAAAATTATAAAAAAAATAACATACTCTTATAGTCATCATAATTCACTTGCCACTGCTTGGTGCCGAAATACCTATAGGCTATAGAAGGCAAAGATAGACTTTGAATATAACAACCCAACCCCATCTAGTCTAATTGCAGCAAAGTTCTCAGATTCCTCTTCATGCCTCCAAGCCAGCATTTGCTTCAAAATTTGGGCAAAGCATGGGTAATGATAGTGATCAATTCCAACATAAATGGAATGAAATAAATTTCTACAAATATATTTGCATCACAAATTATTTTCCAAATATATATATTATTTATGTAATTATGGCTGCATTACACGTGTTGAAGCATGGGGCAAAAATGCCAGTGGTAGAGTAAAATAAAAGAGACGAGGATCTTAACGCAATCTTAGTCACATAGCAAATCACTGAAAGGGTTCAACGTAGCTAATCTCTCCAAGTATTTATTGTAAATAAAAAATATAATCATGCCTAGTTTCTACTTCCCCATATTGGACTACTTCCCATAATATCTTTAAACATGCGCTGCTGCTCATGGGGTTCTCAACTCCCTCTTCAGAAATTCTGGCAAGGCAAAAGCTGCAGAGTGCATCTGCAGAGAAAATACAGGTAGAATTGGAAACCCAGGAAATGACATAACAATTCAAGTAGAATTGGCAACCCAGTGCAATACATTTATGAGAAATACACAACGAAAAGAATTACACTCCTCACCTAAGAAGTACGAACACCGACACAAACACATAGAATGACAAACACAGTGACGCAACAAAATCTAGTGTCAAGGTAATATTTGGAGTGTTGCATTGATTCTAGTACAACATGGCTCCCTTTTTCAAGTGTCCGTGCTTCATACTCTTCATTACGGTTCAATTTTCACTTAAGGCCCAAGATATTATTATTAATCTTGCAGAAGATGAAAGATTATTCATACCAAGTGAGCAAGTAAACAAATAGAAGCAACACCGATCTTTGGCGTTGATGGGGTTTACCTCTGAGTTATAGAACCTAAGTTCTCTTTTGTGCTTGACAGCGCCTTCTACCTCCTCAATGGGGTTGATGGGGTTTCCAAAATCAACATGTGGACCCTCCGTAGAGCATAGAAGAAAACCTATAACACCACTGCATGCCAAGGGTGGAAGACATAAATAATAGCTAATATTGTCAAGTGAAAACAAAAATGTAAACCGTGTTTCTTGAAAAAAATGGCAGTTAAACTGCACTCAGTTGCAGACTGCTGGCTTTTGGAGTGTTTGAGGATATAACACTCGACAGTTCCAAAGTGACTGCTTATAAGATAAGCACAAATCTATATTTCCAGAACCAAAAATTTGACGATAGAAACAGATTCAATTCTGACAATGTACAATGAAAATCTACCACCATCAACTTGAAAAAATTAAGAGCAGCATAAATGCATAATACAACCCAAGAAATTTAGGAATGATTTAGCCAAAAAAATTTATCCGTTGAATGAGAAGATAAAAAGAACATTTCTAATATTAACATCAAAAGCACTTAAAAGCAAGAAACAGTACTAGTCTATAAGCAAATTGAAAGATGAAATCACCTTGGATATGTTGGAACACTTGCCCATGCATAATGTACAGAACCCTTAAATGTTTCTTGGCAAATAGAGATCATGTCTTGAATAAGGTGTGTATGTAGCCACATACTCTCTGCCATATTACAAAGAACTCCACCAGGCCTTAATGCCTTAGCTATGGTCTCAAAAAAGGGCTTCTCTACTAGTTCCTGGGCAGGACCTAAATTACAAAAGCGATTTTGTGTGAGTGGTTGTTAATGTAACGTACAAAAGAAGAATCTTAATCTTTTTACTCTTGAATCTATTCAAGATCATATAGTCACTAATTGAGTTCAATGATATTTTTTGGTGGATAAATTTGACTTTAATAATTTAGCAACAAAAATTTTGAGAAATCCAGGGCAAAATTCTATGTATCCTTAATACAAGGTATACTGCCAGACTGCATTTAAAGAGTTCAGGTCAATCTGATCCAGCTAAGCAATTTTGTAACTGAAGAATATATTTCCACCTTAAACACTTGTCTGCATTACATATTCAATCATTTATTTATTTTTCTATCCTATAGTTTAATTTCATGTCCAATATTCAATATTAATTCAACTAATACACATGCCTTACTGAATGTATCGGATGGATTATTATACAATAAAATGACGTACCCACAGGATCTGATGAATCAACAATGATAGCATCATACTTCCCTTCAGGAGCATGTCGAAGATATTCAATAGCTGCCAAAATTAGGTAAAGATCAACCGAAGATGTGTATAGAAACTTACAGTTCACAATTCAGGAAATATAGAGCTATAGAATTGGCAACTCAACAATGTTAAAAGTTAAAACAAAACCAGCAGATGATAGAAATTTATACCATCACCAACTTGAAGGTGTACTCGAGGATCTTCAAATCCAGCAGCTAACTCTGGAAAATACTTCTTAGAAACCTAGAGTATAACCATGGCAATAAGCTCTTCTAATTATCGGAGAAATCATACAAATGATTAAAATCTGCCATCACTTACATCAATAACCATTTTATCTATCTCACAAATATCAATATGCTCCACAGAGCTGTGGCGGGATACTTCCCTTAGAACCCCACCATCTCCCCCACCAACAACCAAGACCTAAATTAACAACATGAAAAGCATTTATCACAACAACATAAGCGAGGGGAATAAATTCGAGCATATTTAAATTTTTAATATGTGCCATACAAATTTCCTCACAGATTTTGGAGAGTTATGCGAACAAAAGATGTAACCAACACTTTTAATTGACAGCAGTCGCAGAAATATTATAGAAAACAGGAAGATGAAGCAATTGGTATATTGTGGAATACCAAAGTAAGTATTGAAGCTAACTTTGCACTATCATTTCGTCTCTTAGTGATAAGGAACTGGATTTTAAACAAAAAAATGAAGGTATAGGTACGATAAAAGAGAGTCTTTGATTGTATTTTTCTCTCTCTACACTGCCTCCTCTCACTCCTTTTATTTAACTTTACAGAAAAGTAGATTATGTGACATCTAGCACTTGAGTCAAAAGAAAAAATGAGTCCCACCAATAACATGGCAAAGTAATTCCCTTGTCTACTGGACATCTTTTGGTGATGATAAAAGTTCAAGGCAAGCAAATCCTGCTACTTGACTCCTATATGCATTAGCAATAGCATAATGTCATCACAGTATACAAGAGTCACTTCATCACGGCTGATAGATATCTCAACATCATTATGCATGAAGTGAATCAACATAACTTCAGATAATAGAAATTTATAACTTACACCCCACTTTGTGACCAAAGTTAGAAAACACTTTGTTAGCACACTTCACACACCATTCCATATTGCCAATGATCCAAAGCTAAAGCTTGTTTCAACACGGCATCCAGAATAAAACCACATGTATCTAAGTCCAACTTACATAAAACAAGAGATAACATACTCATGATTACATTATTTAAATAGTTTGTTAACTAAAATGAGTTCCCAGATTACAATGAACATATCCTGCACAATAAAACAGAGACGGAAGCTCCATTCTTTATTTAGAAGTTGGTTCTTCCATTAGAAAAACCATAGACCCCAAAAAAAACTAAAAGGAAAAGGAATAGTTACTATAGATTAGAGAAGGAATTCACAAATATCCAGAAGTTCTGCTTTTACTTCCTTTTTTTCTGGGGAGGGGGGGGGGGGGCTCATAGTTTAGCAATTGCATTAGTTAAAAGATACATTGACAACATTTAAAAAAAGGGTAGTTATTAAATTTGTAAGATGACATTATCCTACCAAGTACAAGTACATGATTCTGTAAGTTTCACAAGAAACCACCAATTTACAATCCTTACAAACACCCCCATAAAGTTAATTTACCACGCCAAGGCCAAACATAACATCACAGAACCTTACAGCACTGCCTATCAAGAGAAATGCAAGCCACCACACTTTGCCATGCTGCAACTTGTCTGGATAAAATGCCCCCATGTAGGGTGATCGATAGATAGAAATTAAGTCACCAGGAAATCACCAATTAAAACAAAGGTACGCAAAAAAATTACAATATATATGTTCAATGAGCAGAAGTATGAATGTTGGAAATTTAATTTACAGAATTATATCAAATCATACTGTTCTGGGGGATGGGATTGAACAAAGGGGAAGATGAGCTATCATCTCCTGGTAAGCACATTCATCTTTCTCAGTCAATTGAACAATCCCATCAAGAACAAGCACTTTTCCATATGATGATGACTGCAAGCCAAAAACATTGGTGTTAACCACTTATAGGTAGACATCAGAGAGAACCTTGTAAGGGGAGGATGCCAAACCTCAAAAACCAAAACCTCTTGGTACTCTGATTTTTCCTTGTACAAGATCTTCTCTACTTTGATTGAATGTGCTTCTCCTAATTATAGGCAACAAGCCATCAACAGTAGTAATACAAAAGAAGATGCACACTTAGCAATTCAAGAGTACTAGATTTCACAAATTTCTGTTAAACTGGGACATCGACTAAGCATGATTTGTTGGATAAAAAAGCTATTTCCCTACAATATCTGACACAATAATAAGAAAAATAAAACAATATTAAACATTTGGGTAAGCTTCCTTAGCCAAAAGTAATTTTCAATCTCATACTCGGATTTTCCTTTTTCCGTTAAGCATTCTCTAAAAAGGCTTAATGGATTTCACATTTTACAATGACCATGAAAGCCATGAAAAGAGGAAGAATGTGGTCATTTTAGAATAGGTTTCTAATTCCAGATATCCAACAAAATATCACTCCATCAGTTACAAGGCAATATTAGCATAAGGGTAATGGTAAATGAACATGAATATGTTATATGCAGATGGATGAGTAAAACCTACCTCGCCACATAGGGTTGTTGAAATAAACATTTTTTCCATACTTACCTGTAACAGAGAGATGAAGAGGAAGAAAGCAATGAGTAAGAGAAATCAATGAGAATAGATTTCAAGTCTATGTACTGCTGTACAATGAAAGAACAGACTTTCCTTTGGTTGGAGGGGAGGGGGATAAATACAAGAAATCAAAAATTAAATAGCAGATAATGACCGGAGCAAGACTGAGATTCTGAGAACCACCCAGAAACAACAGTAGAGTGACACTTTGCCTCAAGCTCAGGAGCTGAAGCCTTTGCCTTCAAGCAACAGGAAGGAATTTCCTTCTCTAAACCATTCCTGTCACTCGCCTTCCCATCCGTAGTCTTCTGGCATTCCAAACCTCTTCCTGCGCCGTCCCCCATATATTATCTTTTTCTTCTCCAGCTCCAGCCTCTGGAGTCTGGATAAGCAAGTATAATTATTAGATATAATTTCAATAATGATAGTTAGACTTGCAAGACCAAAAACCAATTCCCTTCACGTAAGTTTAGAAGATAAAAAACAATAAAACTTAAAAAAATAAATAGCGAAGAGAAAAGAAAAAACACAAGACACCAGAAATTTTGTCCACATTTAAACTCCAAGCAAAAGGATCTCCATTTATAATGAAATCCAGTATATCAAAGCTGGAACCTGGAAAGCAATGCCATCCTTTTTTTTAATCTTGTTTATTGAGAAAGTAAAATAGGGAATATATGGAACAAGTCAAAAGTAACAGTAGAAGATCGAAATTGGAATCTCCAAGATTCCAGCCTAATGATAAGTTTCCAAAAACACGAACGAAGAATGATAATTGAAGCGTCAACTACGCATTCTAGTGCAAAATAGTACATGCATCAAATAATCTGCCTTCCGCCAAAACAAAGGCTCTGATTTTATGGGATCCCAGATTATGAAAAACTACATGATTATAAATACTATCGCTCGTTCAGTTTATAAGGATTTCTTTATAAGTGGGTAAGAAATCAAATTTATTATTATTATAATCTGTCCGCTCAACCAGTCACAAGTACAGACTGAAGAGTATAAACTACAGGTCTACAACACCGTGCCGAGTAAGAAAATAAACCTTTCCCCAATGGCAATAAACAATCAATATGCCCAAGAATTTTGAACACGTCATAAAAATAAAAGAAGAGTTAAAATAATCTGTTTGGCTGTCAAGAACCCGTGGAAAATAAGAGAAAATGCATACAAAACCTGACTTTTCCTAACACAGAAATTGCAGAGTTTGGACAAATTAAAGGTTGGACGACCAAAGACTGAATTAACTGGAAAAGGTTGCATTTTTCAGCAAAACCTCGAGAGTAACAGCAATTAATGTGAACAAAAACGAATAAGACGATAGTGATGGAATTCAAGATGATCATGGGTAGAGAGAAAGAAATAGAAACCTTGCCTTACGTTTAACGGCAGTAGAGACTGTAGAGTGTACTTCTCCGGATTTTGTAGTAGGCGGTAGGGCCAAGTGAGTGGGGAAGATGGACGACAAAAAGACTCTCTCTACCACCTCTTGAGCTTCTCTCTCCGTCGCACCCAACTCTGCAAGCTTTTAGCTTGGTTTGGACGGAAATGGAGTCTAGCCATATTTATGCAAGATTAAAGATAGGCAACACTCCCCTACAGCCATTGGGCTGTAGGGGAACTTCCGGGACCAAAAACATAGATTTTTTTAATTTTTTATCTTAATTTTTTTTATTTTTTTATATTAATTAATTATTATTTAGGTCATATAATTTTTTAAGAATTTTTTAAAATATTTTAAAATTTTTTTAAAAATTTTTTCTATCTTTTTTATATTATTCACACTCAATTTTTTAATACTATTCATTCATAAATGTAGAACATTTTTTAAAATATAAAAATATTTTAAAAAATTCAAAAAAAAATATATAACATAAATAATAATTTATTAATATTAAAAAATAAAAAAAAAAATTAAAAAAAAAAACATAATAAAAAAAATTAAAAACCTAAGCTACCGCCACAAAACTGTGGCGGTAGCTTAGAGCTGCCCAAGATTAAATTGTTTTTTTTATATAAGGCTTTGCTAACCTACCGCCTACACAAGTGGGCGGTAGGACATTTTTAATATTTTTTTAAATATTTTTTTATATATTTTTTAAATATTTTTTATTTTTTAAAATTAGTTAATTATTTTTTATGTGAGGTATGTTTTTAAAAATTTTTTAAGGTGTTTTTGTATTTGTTATAAAATTTTTTAAGTGACAACTGAATAATAAAAAAAATTATGGATAAATAATAAGAAAAATATAAAAAAATTTTAAAAAAAATTGAAAAAAATTTTTAAAAATTCTAAATAAAATATATAAGATAAAAAATATTTAATTATTTTAAAAAAATAAAAAAATTTAAAAAAAAAACACAAAAAATTGAAAAAAAAAAGAAGAAAAAATTGGTGGGCGAACCTATTCTGATTTCACCAAAAGAAAAATGATTACTCCTACCGTCACAAGAAAACGAATCCAGTTTTTTTCGATTTGGATTTCTTTTTAGGCTGAATGTTTCATTAAATTTTAAAGGATTATGATTAAATACATATATATATATTTTATTAAATAAATTTTAATTATTTAAAATTAAATGAATAATTTAGATGAAAAAAATTTTAATATATATTTTTAAAAACACTGAGATGCAGATCATCCACAGTGGATAGCAATGGAGTTTTGATATATATTTTTTTAATTTTTAAAAATTAATTACAAAATTTTTATATTAAGTATTTTTTTCAAAATTTTTTAAGATGTTTTTTAATTTTTTAATTTATAAATAAAAAATAAAAAAATTTATTGATAAATAGTATTAAGAATGTAAAAAAAAATTTTAAAAATATATGATATAAAAAATAATTAATTAATTTTAAAAAAAATTAAAAAAACATAAAAAATAGAATAGGAGGGCTTAATCCCCTATTTTGATTCTGTCTTTCACTTTTTTTTTATAATATTTGTATAATTATGTTTTATCTCATAATATATAGTTAATATATTCTTCTGCTGCGAAATTAAATTGATAAATTGATTATTCACCTAAAAAAAGAGAATGTGAGAAACTGAAAACTATATTTTATTACTGTTATAATTAATTGATTATTGTAAATATTAATGGGAAAAAAGGTATTGAGGAAAAAGTTAGATAAGTGGCTGCCTTTTACTTTTTCTTTTTCTTTTTCTAATTCTAAACAAGCAGAAAAATGGGTGCTTTGCATTTTGCAACGTGCTGAATACCTGTGGTAGAAATTAGAACATATATAGAAGAAATTTTAGATGTATTTCAAATAGAAGTATTGAATTTAAGAAAGAGTATGCAAAAAAAATTGTATTAAAAAAATAAATATATTGTGTTTATAGGTCAAATTATTAAAAATTATATATAAATATTTTTTAAAAAATTTATAAAATATTTCAAATTAATATTTGTAAAAATTTGTTTTTCTTTCATTTGTAGTATTTTTTTAAAAGTTAAAAATTAAAATAAACTTTTATAAAAAACACTAAAAATAAAAAGTTGCATCTAAACATTAAATTTTACCAAAATACTTATTTTTTTTTAAATATAGAAAAAGTAGTCCCAAAGAGCCTCCTCCATGAGACCATAAACATAAGAGATGTGATTTGAGTTGTGAATGCTTTAAAAAAATGATAGATTAGATCAATAAAGAGAAATAATGTATCTGATGTTTTCAATTATTTTTTAATTTGATAATACGATTTTTTTTGCCTTAATTATAAAGTCTTCTTGTCATTTATGATTTTAATTATTTTGCCATTATGAAAAATAGAGCCTGATTTTACGAAATCTCGGGGGTCAAAACATATAATAGAGAATAAATGAAAACATATATTTCTATTTGAGGGAGAAAAAGAGACACCTATTTCCCCCCTTTAGAAAATAGATAAAATATTTAATAACAGACTTATTTTCCTTTTCTTCTCCTTTCAATTATTAAACTTTGAAAATTATGAATGAAATCAAATTTGAACGATAATGATAAAATTATACAATATATTAATTATGCTTCTCATCAATCAAAATTAAATACATTCTCAATTTATGTTAAAATATAAATGCTCTCCATTTCTTCCTTCTTTTTGATTCATTCTTTTCAAATATATTTAAGAAATATATTATTAGATGATGTTATATATTCAATCATAAGAAATTAAAAATAATAATTAAATCATACATTTTTCACCCAAATTGAAAAAGCAAAGCTGTATTTAGCTTTTCGAAAAATATTATATATGAATGAGATCATATCTTTTTATACTTTACTAATAAATCAAGACTAGTTAATTTGTTATGTTGATATAATTATAGAATGGCGCCATGGATAATTCTCTCAAAGAACAATTTTTGTAAATCATTTTATTCTTTTCAAACCTATATAATATTTATCATGCATAAAAAAATGTATAAGCTTATTTAGATATAATTTTTTAATTCCAAAAAGTTGTCGAAAATAAATATATGATAACTCCATTGTGGCATTCGCAACATAAGAGTGACCTCCACGACCAGTCACCATTCTTACCTTTACTATCAACATCATTACTATTGTTGTATTATTAGAGAAATTCAAATAAAAATTTATAAAAAGCATAAATGAAATATATATATATTTATAATTAATTTAATCTATAAAATATATATAATTGAAGTGCATAAGATTGAAGCAATGAAGAAAATTGGGTAGTGCCTATTATTAAAGAAAGAAGGTCAATATTCCCTAATAGTTTATGTTTTTTGGTTTCGAATTAGTTCCATTTTGAAAAGGGGCATCTGAACCCATTACGTGGATGGCCCTCACTTCAAGGTGCTTACCAACCGCACGATCGTGTAACTCGTCAAAGGTCCATGCCCCTTTCGGCTTTCGCCTTCCAAAAGAAAACAAGAAACGCCGCTTCTGGCTTGTTTTTCTTTTCTATATTCTTTTTGGAATTCGCAGGTACGAATGGGACCCCCATAGTAATTCACTAATTCAAACTAGACCCAACATTTAACCTCTGACAAAACTAGTTTGTGTCTCATTACTTCACCGTCAAGTAATCAACTAAATCAGTTGAATAGTTATTTTTAATTAAAAGTTAATATATATCATTTAAAAAAATAATGGATATATATATATTTATATGTTTAAAATAATTTAAAATAATTTTTATATTTATATATAATTATAACAAAATTAATATAATAAACTTTATCTTGATAAATTAATATATAAATATAGAATTATAACAAAATTTAATATTAATTTGTCAAATATTAATAAATTATCTATTTATTAACAAATTTTAAATTCAAATCAATTACTCTGAGTTATCAATTTGTCGATTCGATCGGGGTTCCATCCAATAACTATGGCCATATGTAATATGACTTAGACCCATAAAAACTATTACCTCCAAATCTAGACTCGTGCGAGTAGCAATTTCAAGACAAATTTTCATTCATATTAAATTCCTAGATACTCATGCCTAAATTCATGAGAAATTTTAAAATAGATAATTATTTTTTCATGTTCAATTTTTTTTACCTAAAATATATTCATATACAACTGAAATTAAAAAATATCTCAAATAAAAATTATAATTCAAAAAACAAATTAATATAGTATTACATATCATTCTAAATCTTCAAAGTTCAAGTACTAATGTCAGCAACATTATTCTCAAATAATTATTTAAAATATGATACATTGTTTTCAATCATTCTACACACAATAACCACTAAAAAAGATTACAACTTGTAAATTTTTATTTAAGTGTTTGTCAAAATAAGAAAAATTAAAAGGTATTAACTATATATACTATAATACCTTGACTTTGATTTTTTTTTATTCATATACTCAGACCCAATGGGTAAATTTTATAGATACCCACTGAATACGAGTAAAATGACCATCCCTATTTGCAAGTGTTTTTTAATTTTTACATAAAATTTCATAATTTAAATAGTATAAAATAAAAAAATATAAATACATGCATGGAATTTATTTTACTATAAAAAAATGGAAATTAGTGTCATGTGATAATTCTGTTAAAAAACAATAAATCAAGGAACTTTTGTTATTCCAATATAAGATATTAAATGATTTATTTCAATTTACCTTAATAGTTATTTATCATTTCTTTTTTTATGAGAATATTTTTTTAATAAGCCATAATTAAGAGACAGTTATTGTTTTTTGGTCAAAGATAAAAGTATATTAAGTAAAATAATTTTTAGTATCGCTAATTATGTCATATTTTATTATATCGTGTTATAATATTTCATTTTCTTTCTGAAATTATTTTAGAATAATATATAAGAATTGTTTTTGAAATATTAAAAAAACATAAATCATATAAAATATCACATTTTTAGAAATACCTAAATAAAATCATTTCCAAACTATTTTATTGCTAAGAAATTGGATATAAAGTTGTCAACGTACTTTTCTAGCACTTCATAAAATAATGATCTTAAGAAATTCTGAAAAATTAAGAGAGAGTATTGGAATGATATTTTAGTTTTTTCGTACATCATTTTAAATCTATATGAGTTGCCATCATTAACACCTCTTATACATAACAAATGTTTATTATTATTATTATTTTGGTTGATAATAAGAAATGTTTATTGTTTTATACCCGAGATAATATTTGATGTAATCACATTAATAATTTATATACAATGATAAAAAAAAATACATACAAATATTATTTTACCTTGCAAACTAATATCTAGATTAACATCGGTTTTCGTTGGACTTAGTTAATGAGGGAGATAGATAATTTTAAATTTTAAATGATAGTACATGATAAGATGAATATGCCTTTACAAATTTTATCGCCACCCACAAAAGTGATAATGAAACTCATAAGAGTAATAAATTTTACCGTCATTTACAATTTATGAATGACAATACAAACTATCATCCTCAAATAAAATGATAGTTTAGACCTTTTCATAAAATAACATTTTATAAATTTATTTGATACCGCTACATATCCATGATTCTATCTTAATTGGATAGAGAAATTGAGTGAAGATAGAGATTATGATTACAATAGTTGTTTAGATTAAAAAAATATATTGTAATAAAACTGCTCATCCGTATTTTATAGGCAACATTATTGGAGGCAAAGGCCCTACACAACACAACATATTATACTAATCTCCTGCCCTTCTTTTTACAATGAAGCATTATAATATAAATGTAAATGAGATTTACCGATAAAGGTCATGGAAACTGAACAAAGTTAATGGTCAATCAGAAATTCTTTTGGTAAATTTAGTTTATATATTTTTTATAAATTAAATTAATTTATAAATAATATATACATATATTAGAGACGAGACTGTTAGATGTAAAATTTATTGAACTTCTTTCATATAAGCTTATTTATAATTGATTTAACATAAAAATTGGGTAGAGTCAACGGAAAATCCCTCTGGTCAAACAAATCGAAATGACTGAACGAGGAAGTGGGGACACCGGACAAGTGGACACCGCATGTGGGAATTCAGTAAACGTGAATACCACATAAAGTACTGTTATCAAAGGCAAGCAATGCGTCCACATTTTTGTTTTTATTCTTGAAAACTGAATTGCATGCCTCAAATCATGATTCCAATAATCAAGAAGTCCAACTCAAATTTGATGTGCTAATTATAAATAAATAAATATATATATATATATATATATTAAAAATTTTTATTTTTAACATACATATATTTATATTCGATATATTCTATAAAAATGATTAAACAATTCATCTTTTTAATTATGTAATATTTCAAATTATGACCAAATATATTTAAGAATAGATTAAGAGATAAAATTAATAATTTATTTTAAAATTTAATAATATAACACTTAATTTTTTTTGTCATTTTTAAAATAATATTTAATTCTTTTATAAAGTACAAAAAATTTTATTTTTCTTTCTCATTCATTTATTATATTAATAATAAAAATAAATTAACATTTTTATATATTTATAAAAAAGTTAAATATCATTTCAAAAAAGTTTAAAAACTTTGAATGTTATATCGTTAAACTAAAACGTGAGGTCATGATAATTTAAGAAAAATACTAAAATAGTGTAATTCAAACTTCAAAAATGGTAGACTGAGATGATGAACTAGTGAACTGCCAGGTAGCATTCCAAGAAAAACTCAATATTCTGATTCAACATTTCCAACAGCATTTGCACAACCTCTATGAAGGAGAGGAGCCTAAAGGCTGCAATGGCATAATAAGCAAAAGAATAAACATTTGCACGTTTATATAAAAGAATAGAGGGGGTCTCAACTAGATGTTTTGGTTCCTCAGCTCAACTACTATGACACTCGTGTTATCTCTGCTCCCCTTTGCCATTGCTAGTTCGGCTAACAATGCTGCAGCTTCGGCAGCACGGCTTTCATTCCCAGCCTCTGCGGAAACTCGCTTCATTTGCCCACTGAGGCATTTCCTTACAACCTGGCACGCAACTTCACTGGAGATCACATCCCACAAGCCATCACTGGCTAGTATAAGAAATTCATCCTTGTTAGTTCGCTTCGTCACTGTTACTTCTGGTTTCGATATTACATAAGGTCGAAGGTATTGGTCTCCTGCATCAATTAGATCGTCAGTACATACAGAGGAGCATAGATGCAGGATGATGTTAAGAAACAGAATGATAGATGTTCTACATAAAAACAAGATTTTGTTTTTTTTTTTGGGCCTGCAGGTATCAAATTATGGCAAAAGAGATTTAATTAATGTCCGTCACAAAAAAAAAAAAAAATTCTCACTGAATTTTTCATCTGCTGGAAATGGGGGATAAATATTACAACAATTCCAATACAGTCCGGTCTTCTCAATATGATGTCCATTTGTACAGATCTATTTGACAAATCACAAGCAAATTTGCATTTATCAAGAATATCTAAACCATGAATGTCAGTTTTTTATGTAACTTTGACCGTTTAGATTACTGGTAATTTGTCAGATCAGGGGAACCCAAGCTCAAGATCATGAGATGTTATATAATCTATATTTCTCTCCAGTTTAAATTAGACAGATTAGCGTGTTTGATTGAGAGAGCATTAATCTCGCGCGAGAAGAAAACCTGACACTTTACCAACTTAAATTAAAAAATCAGTTCAGACATAAATAACAATTCAAGAAAATCCGTTTTATATGTAAGAACAACGTTAATCAAATTCAGTTATATTCCTTAATAGCATGTCATTATGATTGGTTGAAGAAGGTAACAGTAAACGAGTAAATGTTAAAGCTAGAGGCAGCTGAAAATAGTACTACTTTTTTTTTCCCCTCAAAAGTTGCTCTTGCACATATAAAAGAAGGAATGTTGACTTCCTATATATACCCTTCCATTTGGGTCGTGATTCTTTTACTTTCTCAGGGCGGAGACGAGAAAAATGTTCTGTTAATTTATGCTAATTATTGTATTTTTGAACTGTGTTGTTGAAGTTAAATTGAATGGACATTAATATATGAAGGGAGCTTAAATGACATGTATAGTATAGCAGAGATAAAATAGATGTGAAGCTTTTCACTGACCTATAGATCTGGAGGTAGCAAGAACTCCTAGAACGCGCTGGCCATTCCAGTTTATGACCCTTCCACCAGCTGCTTCGATTCGCATCAACTCATCAGGTCTGTCAGGCTGTGAATATAAAGGGCACCACTTTGTGAATTACAATGGTTCATGAGATTAGTATTAGTCAAAACACGACAACTTTTAGTCTACTCACGGAGTCACCACTCACTAGTGAAGCCTATCAGTATGGAAGCTTTTAATTCAAGTGTTTTCTAGCAGATGTTTATAATTAGTTAAAAAATTGAAAAATGCTGCACATTTTAATCATTGCGAACGAAATAATAGCTGTCTGAAATTTATTTATTTTGGGTGAGCTGTCTGGGATTTAGTATAAAAAAAAAAGTGTAACAAATTAAATTGAAATGCAAATATAGGGTACCTTATGGTCATTAGACAAGGCGAAGGCCTCACCTCCTCTTCCCATCACCGCCCTACAATCACCGCAATTAGCCACAACCACCTCCTCCTTTGCTACTACCGCCACAACCGCTGTAGATCCCACCGTCCTTACCGCCGCATTATCTGCCACCTCTCTATCCATTTTACCAAAACATCCCTCCATCATTCCCTCCCAATCCACTTGATTACCACTTCTTCCATGCCTTTCCACCTCTTCCGCCAGCAAATGGTGCAACCGTTGCCGGCATGCTTTTGCCACCTGAGGCCCACCATGGCCGTCATAAACCGCAAAGAAGTCACACTTCACTCTTTCTTTCACTACGAATCCTATTTCTACGCTCACCGCGTCTTCCATCTCTTTCCTGCTACCTATAACTGATACCCAACCGTACCATAACTGCTCCAGATCGCCATTTTCTTCGTATTTCTCACCTTTGAAAGTCGCCAAAACAGCGTCGTTGGGCGCCAATGAGAGATCCTTCTTCTCCTGCGACGTCGTTAACGACAATGATATCTCCATCGATTCATGAATCCCTCTATCTTTACTATCCGACTCGTTACACTTGCTCTCCTCCCTCCGATCTCCGGAGGCGCTCCCGCAATCCCCGCCTGCGAAGGCGACGCGGATTTTCGCTTCACAAGTATACTTCAATCGGCGGATTTTGAGCCTTCTCTGGCGAGCATTCTTGAATTTCAAAAGAGCGTCATGGCACAGGGCTTTGGAATCCATGGACATTTTCCGGATATCTGTCGGTGGCGCCTGGTGACGTTTCAGGTTCTTCATAGGCTCTGCATGTAAAATCAACGCTAAGAGAGGGAGGAAGGACGGCAGCGGCTATGGAGAAATTTAAAGTGGGAATTAATAATGATTTTATAAAGGCACGGAATGTGGGCCGTTGGATTGATGAAGGGGGTTGGATCATGTTACACATGGGGAAGTATGGACCAGTGAGTTGGATTTTGGTGAGTTGGACGTGGACGGCTGAGATGAGGGAGATAGATACGTGGAGGCAAGATCGTCGGGTTAGTGATTCGGTTGGGTAAAAGATATGGTGGGGGTGGGGCCAGTAGGTAAAATGTGGAGGGAGAGGGGTGTTTACGTGGCGTGTCAGAGGTAGCTTTCCGTACTTTTAACTTTTGTTGATTTGTCCCTCGTGGGAGAGAAGGTGCATTTGGTTTTGGGTGATGTTAGGTGCCACGTGGTGAGTGTAGGTGGGTTGCGTGTCAGAATTGGGCCCTCGAATAATCTCTAACTCAGCCGATATTTTGTATGGAGCTACAGTGTTTTCTGAATTCTGTTTCAACTTTGATTTACAGTTTGCAGGCATTGGACATTTGGACGGAAATATCTCCAATGGCCTGCATTTCCTTTTCCAACTGAGTTACCATAAACAGGGGTGGAAGTAGGATAAGTGGGTTTAGGCCTTGGTTAAAATAGATTAGGCTTATATGATAAGGTTAGCTTATTTTAATCAAGGTCATGACCAAGCTTGTTAACTTGTTGTAGGTTAAGGCCTATATTTGACCTCTTTTTTAACAAGTCTAAATAGATCAACAGGTCAGATCAAGTTTATCAAATTTCTTAAACAGGCCAAATCAGACCAATTTTTATAGGCTAAAAATAGGCCTTCAGCCTACATAAATTTAAAGAAAAATTTGAGAATTTAAGAGTTAGGGGTATTTTTTATTAAAAAAATATATTTTAAATATATAAAATATAAAAATATAAAAATATTATATTATATATATATTATTATTATAAAAATAATATAAGCCGGCCTGTAAACTTATAGGTCAGGCCTTTAATATAGGGGCCTGACTTATTTAACTAAATAGGTTTATAAAAAGGTCTTGGTCTGACCTAAATTATTAAATAGGTCAGGCCTATGGTAGGCCTATAAGTCCCTGATAGGCTGCTTGGCCTACTTCCACCCCTAACTATAAAAAAGTGTTTGGAAACTCAAAATTTGTTTGAAATGTGGATTAAAAATGTAATGTTATAAATAATGAGTTCATGAAAATTAATTAAAAATCTCAAACATTTTCATTATATCTTTGCTATTGAAATATTAAATAAATCCCAAAAAATAAAAAATAGCACGAGCAAGTTCATGTCATTGTATAGTATAATATTACATTATTAGTTTCCAAATTTTGAGGGAATAGGTACATAGAGCATATAGCCATAATATATTATGAAACTCTTGCCCAATTGAATAAGTGATTGTAACACGAGTCTGGCGTGGCAGTAGATAGAGTATACCGTAACATAACATGGTGTTTGATATGTTTATGAGTTGTATATGCTAGATAATATAAATATGTGGTTATTTAGGGAAACATGTCCTTTTATTTTAAAGTTTGTGCCAAATTCATATTGCATTTTTGCATTAATTTTATAAAACAAAAATTCCTTCTTTTAAAAAATAACCAGAAAAAATTGCCATACTATTTGTGTTCTGGGCTTCTTTAGGTTGGGCAATTAGAAGAGCTACCCAGACATGGTCACCAGCCCACAATGGAACATCTCAATTTATTTAGTGGGCTCCATTTAAAAAGTTGATATTCCGAGGGCAATGAAGGCGACAAGCATCGCCATTGAGATTAAAAAATACTGTAGTTGCTATCTCCTACATTTTACTTTTTTGTTTATTTTATTCTTCATAAACGTTTCTTTTTCAATCTTGATTCTCTAGTTAATAATTGTCCCACACGATGTTGACTGGCAATCAAAGCTTGCTAGTAAATTTTTTTTTTCTATTTAACAACCATTTCTTGATCTATGGCCATTCATATTTCATACCTGAGCCAAGCTGCATCTATTATATATTAGCTACGAGTTTTACAATTACAGTTCGTTTTCATATTCCTTAAAGTTTGGATTCATTTTCTTATAGATGCAATGGTCAGAATAATGTTATAAAGTATGTTCAAGTGAACAAGTTTTATTCAATAAATCGACTCATTTATTTTTCTTTACATGGTGACGATTGCCCCATAGCAAGTCAAGTCCTTGCATATTAAACAATTGTTTTTGTTTAGTTTTTATTTATGGGGCAAGAAATTCTGTGGGCCTCTATTAAAATTTGAATTGCCCAATGTTAATATGGGCATTGAACTTGGCCCAATTTCTTGTGATACTCCACATCAACACCTTCATTCATTCATCATATACAATTTGTCGACTCTTCACTCGGACGCTATTTTATATTATTGAAGTTGTTAGTATTTTATGAACTACAATCTAGACTGGTGCAGCGGTGCTTTATTCTATTATTTGACTAAATAATAATAATAATAATTAAGTAGATATCATCTTGATGTGTGTAGAATTTGGGGAGAGATATAGAAGAGAGAAACAGAGCAGAACAGAGGAAGAAAAGAACACTGAGAG
>JASKGM010000007.1:10489130-10521074 GCA_034509205.1 Ceratonia siliqua
CTTCATTGTTGTTCTTCAATTTCTCAAGATTTTGCCTTCCATAGATAACACTGCTTTCATTTAGACCCATTTGGATGGATTTATAAGAGCAATTTTCTGAGTTTATTTATTTGGATAAGTGCTTATAATTAGGGAATCCTGCTGTTTGGATAAATAATTTAGCTTTTTTTAAAAAGAAATAAATGATAGCACAAATGTTTAAATTTAGGCCTATTTGTTTTAACGAATTTTTTAAAACTATTTTTTTTTTACTTTTTGTTGTTTAGTTTTAAAAAAAATTGATCAATGAAAATTTTTTAAAAATTTAATAAAAATTAATAATTTAAGAGTGAAAAACGACTTCTACTTTTTAAAAGCAAAAATTATTTTATGTTTTATCAACTTTTAAGTTTTGATATTTTAATAGTCATCATTTTTACTTTATTTTCAACTTTTGTGGTGACTCAACATTTAAACTTGGGGCCTAATTTTCAGTGTCAAGATGATCACAATCTCTAATTTAAATAACAAAAAATATTTTTTTATATAGTACACCAAATAATAAAAAATGTTTTCATTATGTTGTCCAAACAAAAATATTTTTGGTCAAAACAAATAGACCCTTAGAGTTAAATTACATTCAACTCATTTGAAATTTTAAAACCATACATTTACACATTCACTAGTTTCAGTTTGTATTAAAATCTCTGATGAAGATTATAAAACGTATACTCATACCCTCTAACTTTAAATACTTACATTAACCTCTCTTATTATAAAGTTTTCAAAAGTATTAAATCATAATTTTGATAATTTGTGATGCATAGTATTAAGTTATTAAATGCTTTTAAGAGTAAGATTTATTAATAATTTTATTAATAAAAGAAAGGTTTTTATATAAATTCAAATTAAATGGGGTGTAATCGTAGGCTTTAATATCTCAAAATAAGTGAATGTAATTAGACCTCTTACAAACTAGGCAAACCCCTCACCAGTAGACTACATTTAGTGGCTTAATTATTTAAATAAGCCTAAATACATTTTTATTTTTAATAACTATAAAAGTTGTAGTTTAGTCTCTTTATTTTTAAGGTCTTTGCTATGTTACTCATGAGTAGTAATATTCTATGAGTAAATTTTTGTTCATTTATTGATTTTTATTTATTTATAATTTTTATTTTAAGAAATGATTTAAAAAATCTAAAAAAATTTTAAAAAGTAAAAATCAAAATCAAAAGAATTTGTTTACTTTTTCTTGGTTTTATTTTACTTTGTTTTTTGATTTATTTTTGAATATTTAATTATAAATTTCTTCTATTTTTGTTTTACTTTTTATTTTTTTTAGATTCTTTTAAATCATTTCTTAAAATAAAAAATAAAAAATAAAAAATAAAATGATATTCTAAAAATATGACTACTCTTATAGTAACATAGCAAGACTCTTATTTTTAATTTAAATAATGTTATTTTTTTATATTTTAAAAAAATTTAATTAAATCATTTTATTATATTTTTAATTCTATGCAAATGAAAAGTAACGACGTTACAATTAATTAATTTGTTATTCATTATTTAACAAATCATCCAAATAAAATTACAATTACTCTCCAAGGTATATTAGTCCCATATTGCAAAGGAAACCTTTTCAAATTTTCAATAGCTAACTTATAAGAATGGGAAAATGTGGGTTCCATTTGATTCAAATAAGAATTTTTTTAAAATGTTTTCTTAACAAAAGTATATTGCACGTGGAAAAGATGTTTCATAGGTTTGACAAAGTTGTCCAATAAAGCATTCCTGTTGTTTGAATGTTTTTCACGTGAGATTTTTTTTAATTGATAAATTGAGATATGTTTACTTTTAGAACAAAAGGAGAAAGTTCCAATTATTTTTTATTTAAAATATATTGATGAGTTATTAGGTGTAATTTAAATGTGAATAATTTAGATCATTTATAAAATAAAAAAAATTGATTCAAACATTTGTGCTATACTAAAAAATTGTATTGATATTTTATTTAATTAAAATTATTATTAATTATGAGTTGAATTTTGATGGATGTTTCTATTTAATGATCAATATTATTATAAATTGAAAATGGTACAAGTATATTATGAATATTATTATTTTTAAAAATATATCTTACAATATCACAAAAATTATAAGTAGCTAGGTTGGAGCTCATCAGACTTTATGTATATTGTTTTGAGTTCATGTCATTCAGCTATTTTTAAAAGCCCTGCATTCAAAGGTGATACTTCATAAAATTTAATATTTTTCTTTAATGTTATTTTGAAATATCATTTTATAATTATGTAAGGCATTGAAGAAAGCTTATAATTAAAGAAGCATTATAAATTAATTAATTCAATTGACCACGTATAATTAAATATAAATAATTTAATATTAACAAAACTTATACATTTGATAAAGTGTATTGTGTCAATATATATATATTTTTAGTATTTCAATTAAATAACTGTGAAATTATTTTTTATACATAATACATTTTAATTTTTTAATTTGATCAAATGTAAGTCACGGAAAATTCACACAAAAATCTGTACTAACCCAATTTAAAAGATTAACAAAATTAAAATTGACACACGTGAGAGTATAACTATAAATAAAAAAAACTTGACATTATTGTTTTTGAAAAGAGATAAATATAAGGCTTCACATTATAAATAGAACAATAATTAAATAATAAATCCTACACAATATGATTATGAATTTATGGGTCTTATTATGCTACAACACCCTTCTTATGTAACTCTCATATAGAATTTTTTTTTTTTACCTTCCATTATATTTTTTTTTTGTTTTTTCTTCAATTTTTTTATTTTTTATTTGACTATTTTCTATGTTTGATAATTTTTTAAAATGTTCTTTTATATTTTTTTAAAATTTTTTACTTTTCCTTTAAACAATAAAAAATTGTAATGTTATTGTTCCAAAAATACTGTTTAAAGGAGAAGTAAAGAATTCTAAAAAAAAATTACTAAACATAGAAAATAACACAAATAATATAAAAAAATTAAAAAAATTCATAAAAAAAAAATGTATGAGAGTTACACAGAAATAATGCTATAACATTAGCGATCCGTCTTACATTATTGAAGGGGCTATAGCCCTCAAAAAATTTAAATTTCCTTTTAATATAATAATTTTTATTATATATAAATAAAAATATTATAATTTAATCCTCACAATAAAAATTGTCTAATTTTTTTTCCTTAACCTTTCCAATAAAAATGGTCCCGCGTTTATTTCTCTCCAATCAACACGAGTAACATATTTTCAGCTCTAACCACGTGCTGAAAAACTCCCCTTGGTATTATTGTGTCAAGTTGTCAACAATTTGAGTTCTTTCCAGAATTTATGTCCCTAGGAGACTCCCCGCCCACTGAATTTATGTTCCTAGGTCACGTGGGCGGCAGGGAAATTTTATAATTTTTTATATATATTTTATGTTTTTTATTTTTTAAAATTAATTAAATATGTTTTATATGATGTATTTTTTTAAAATTTTTTAAAATATTTTGATATATTTTTTAAAATTTTTTAACTTACAAATAAATAATAAAAAAAATTATGAATGAATAGTATTAAAGATACATAAAAATTTTAAAAATTTTAAAATATTTTAAAAATTTTTTAAAAAAATATATGATTTAAAAAATAATTAATTAATTTTAAAAATTAAAAAAAATATAAAAAAAAAAAGAGGCGTGGCTGTAGCCCTCTAACAAAGTACAAATAAATAACAAATAAACAAAAGCCAAAAATCAAATCAAATCTGAGAAGGCAATATTATAATGGAGGTAAGCCGGCCGACAGTGCTTATAAAATCTGCTAATATGGGAAGCAGAGTTCACTGAGCTCAAACTAGTCAACCATGGCTGCAACTGCAAAACTCTTCAGGCAGTGTTTGGCGTTGGTTTTTATCATTTCCTCCCTATCTTCTCCTTCATTTGCAGTATCTTTAAAGAGAAGAAAGTCATTGAAGATCAAAGAAATAAACCTGGATGGGCCATATATTGGTCTGATCACAGTGTATCCACCTGAGGAGAATGCCTTCTTCAACACCAGAGCCTTTAAATCTGATCCCAAACACCCCTTCGTGGATCTGGCAGGTGGGTTCTACTAATTCCCAGCTCTTTAATTTTATATGTTCACGAAGATCTTATATATATATATATATATATATATATAGTTTTAGCGAAGAGAAATGGAATTTGCAGGACGAAGATTCAGAGTAGGAAAGGTGTATGATAAAAAGGTTATCTACGTCAGATGTGGGGTTGGAATGGTACATACATAAAAGGCTTATCTTCTTCACTCCTTTCTTAATTTAATTGCTATCTTTAGTTACTATTTTTATATGAATATCATGAGATTCATTAGTCCCACTCATTAATCTCTCTCTTCTTTCTTCGAATTGGATTCCTTCTAGTATTGCAAGAGACTCATTTTTTAAAATTTAATAATTAATTACTTTCTTATACTTTTAAATGTATTGTATTTTAAAACACGATATTTTATAATAAAAAAATAGTGTTTTAAAGAATTTTATAACTACTTCATAATAACATTAAAAAAAAACACTAAATCTCTTATTGTTCCTTGGGCCTATTGGTTGGTAGTTGTTGTTCCTCAAATCATATCTGATTTTAAGATAAGGTTGATTTATTTGGGTCCATCAGGTGAATGCAGCTGCAGCCACACAACAAATGGTTGATTTATTTGACCTAACTGGAATTCTCCATTTTGGCATTGCTGGAAGTGCTAATGCCTCTATGTCCATTGGAGATGTTATCATCCCAAAACAATTTATTCACACCGGCCTTTGGGATTGGCTGGTATATTTATCTTCTCTTATATTTTCGCCCTTTTCAATTTTTTCTAATACAATGCTATTTTTGTTATTTGCTATAATTTAATCTAAATGTTTTCTCAAATATTATATCTTAGAGCAGTCTTTTAAGATATTTATTTTTTTATTTGATGTCTTAAATTTTTTTATAAAGTACAAGAAAATAAAATAAAATAAAATCTCACATGACACTGTTTTGAAATAATGTCTTTAGTGATATCAAAAAATATTTTACTCTATTTTAAAGTTAATTTATTTTTTTATATCTTTGGAGATACCTTATTTTAAAATGGTGCTTCAAATAATATAAAAAAATAATAATAAATTTAATAAGATACAATAATACAATAGTTTTCGCGACAATGTCAAGCTATCTATAATATATTATGGATGATGTGACAACATGCATTATTATTAAATAATATATAAAAATTGGCTTATTTTTAGATCTATATAAATAAAATTAACTCTATTTAAAAAAAAAAACTTGGATGGAATAAAAGGAGTATTTTTTATTTCTTTGCCCTTTTTGCCAGAATCCGAATGGCACAGCGGAAGGTGACTTTGGTTATTTGAATGTTGGAGAGTACAATGTACCAAAAGGAGAAGGGACCAATTTGTTGGGACGTATTGGGTATAGTTCTGAACAATTTTACTCAGAGACAGGGAAACCCAATGAACCTCAGCGTTTGATTTGGTCAAATGCTACTCCTCACTGGCTTCACCTTGCTGCCAATTTGGAGGTTAGACTTGGACACCCCAATGCCTAATCTTTTGTTTCTCAAACATTGCCTTTCTTTTTATATATTCAATTTTTAGGAATTATTATATGGCCATTTCTCGTATTAATATATGGTATTTACATGTTAAGAGTTATAGTATAAATTTATCTAATAATAAATATACGGATATCTAATAAATACTAAAGAATTTTCCTTATCGTATATATTATATATAATACATGTTAAGTCTAAATTCTTAACTTTTTATCATTCAAAGTTTAAAACATAATAATAATATAACGATAAAATTCAGTCTTGGATTATACTACTTGTTAATTGACATTTTTATTTTTATTTTTATTTTATATAAATAAAATTTGAGTAAATGAGCCTAAACATAAATAAAAACTGCCTAATTTAAAACTTCTTCGCATAAATGAATTCGAGTATGAGAATTTAGTGTGAGAATTTGGGGATTAAGGAGAGACGGGTTGAGTCTCAATTTGTTACCAGCACGGTTCGGATTTGGGTCTGGACGATGTCATGTTCTTTTTAAAGATAAGATCTTAATCGGAATAACTTTTCTATTTTGACAGTGGCTCAATTCTTGTGTTTCAGGGGATGCAACTAGAACGTTGTGTAAACTCCAGCTTCTGTCTTCCACAGAAACCCAAGCTGGTAGTTGGTCTTAGAGGGTCAACAGCTAACGCTTTTGTGGACAATGCAGCTTACAGGAACTTCCTCTTCAAAACATTTCAAGTTTCCTCACTAGATATGGAGAGTTCAGCAATAGTAATGGTAACTTTTCCTAACTTTTCCTTCCGTTTTTTGTTTTCCATATTTTCTAAAACTTTTTAGACATTTAGTTAACAAGGATTTACTCAATTAATAGAATCAAGTTAGGTCAATTTTTCGTTAAGTATCCACTAATTACAGTGCATACTACCTTAAAGATAGAGCAACCTATTTACTTCTAAATTTTTTCTTTACCAAATTAAAAAAAAATGTTTATACATTCCTGATTGAAGCCTTGAGCAAATTTTATTGTCACTTCCTCACATGGTTGTGTGATGAATGGACCTGAATCCTTTTGTACGGAAATAACATGACACAATCATATTATGATAGAAAGACACAATGTATAAGTCACTACTTTATTAATGGATCCTGTTACTTTTTAAATATAAGTCTATGCACATTATATTGTGTCTTTTTCTCTTATAATATGTGACAGTTTCATATTAGTTTGTCACAAGAGAGAATCCAAGTCCATGGTGGATTTTTTATATTCTAATTGAAATTGCTGGGTTTTGTAGACAAGTTTGGCCAATGCTTTTCCAGTTATTGTTATTAGAGGCCTATCAGATTTAGCAGGAGCACAACAGGGAAAGAATCCCATTCAGATTTTTGGACCTCTTGCAGCTTCCAATACTGCCAAAGTTGTCATTGAATTTTTGAAAATTCTATCAACAAAGAACAATGATTTAACTATTTAATTTCTTAGTTGAAGTTTTATTTGATATATTAGGGTTATGATTTAAATGGAGACTCTTCTTTCATATATACTAGTATGCTTGATTCTTGTCCTTGTTCTTATACTGAGGTACATAACTAGAGCCAAATGCAAATTGTTTCACAAACTTACAAAACTCACAAAGTGTATAAAAATTTGAACAAAGATTAGATATATCATCAGATAAGAATAAGTGGTTGACAACCGAAAAAATTATTAAGATCAGTCAAATATATCATTGATGTATATACTACATACATGTACATGAAAAAAAAAATTTCCATGACCTCATCCAAATTGACTAGCTCTTCCCACTAAAGGGAGAGGAAAAGGGAAGAACCAAACTTACCAAGGTAAATTTAACTTCTACACATCCTTGTACAGTAACTGGTATTTTGGTATTCGTTCCGGTGGAAGAGGGCAATGCACAATAAGCTTTCCCTTCATTGCTCCTCTAAATATTGCCTGCAAGGATTTAAAAACAAAATTTCATGAATCCTCAGAAAATACCTGGAAGCAAATATTTCCACAAATCCCCCACCATACACTTGTAATTTCATAGCTTGTTTTGAGAGATTTTCAGATGACATAGTTAGAACAGAAACAGAAAAATTCTACTTAAAATACTAAATTGCAGTATTGCCAAAACAGATGCTACTCAACATAGTAAGGTATCCATTACATTGAAGGATTCAGAATGGAAGAAAGAACAAGCACAGTGAAAGGAGAGTTAAGAAGAAACTGATCTAACACCAAGAAATAAAACATTTCAAGAAACAAAGAATTTACCTCTACAACATCAATGAAATCTTGCTTTCTGTGAAAAGCACCAACCCATTTAGTATGATCTGCAGTCCTACATAACATATAATAGAATACAATGTCAAAAATGTAAAGTATTTAAATTATAAATTTATTTATAACCAAAGCCATATGAAGTGATAACATAAGATGCCAACTTTTCCATTACTGAATTAAAAAACTCGCAACATTAGATAACTTCTAGAGCTCCAAAATCAAAACTAAAGTCTATCGGCACAATAGATATCTAGTAAGCAGTTGACATCTAAGTATACTCTACAACAAAAACCCAGAAGACTTGGATTACTAGATTTCCATGGATACAAGCGAATATTGGGTTGATTCATGTCTTTTAGACCCCATCTCGAAACTGGACTAAACTTCATATGATTGGAATATTACAGACCAAACTTAACTGATAAGACCTTCACCTCACCTAAGTAATACAATAAGTGACTGAATAGTTCAGGCTTGGTTGATTAGCCTCAGTGTAAAGCTCTTAACAACAAGCCTGGTTGGTTCAATCATAAAATTAGGCCCACTTAATTGGTGTTTTCCTTAGATATTTTGATCATGTAGTCCTGACTCCTGCAGCATATCTCAATTTTCTAATTTCGACAAACATTTATTAACTAGCCAATATTTGTGATAAACAAACATATAAACATTCATTACATTCAAAACAATACATCCAACTTTTAACTACATGAAAATTATTACTTATCACAACATAGCATTTTAAGTCTTTGTGAATGTAAGACCAAATCCATATGTTGCACAAATACATAAGTAAAAACTAACATAACCAAAATATATAAATTGGTCCGAGAAAAGTGTTAAACACCACCAATATAAGAATCCCAACACAACGAAACTAAACCAGAAAAAGGACTTGTGAATACAATTTGTGCAATTTACACTAGGTCCTGTTATATGTACTATTTATGCAGTTACGCTAGGTCCTAGAACTCAAAACTGTAACACAACAAGATGAAATAATCAATTAAAGAAATTAGCAAAATGAACCACAAGAGGTGGGCAATTGAAGCAAATCACAAAGGCGCAGACTGCAGACATCGTACCCTGAATCCATTTTCATGTGATGCGCATTGAAGAAGAAAATTGTAGATGGTACCAGAGTAATGTCAAAATACTTGACATAGACTTGAATGTCCTCTGAGTCAACATCTACTAGTGCCACAGTTGCAAATTTGGACACATCCCTTGCTGATTTAGAAAGCTGAGTGAACAAGATACCATAAATGAAAATGACATTCAAGTAATGTGAAATTCTGCAGAGAGTAATGAATTACAAAATTTTGATTTTCCCTATGTAAATTTGATTATTTTTAAGTCAAATTTATAAGGTAAGACTCAGATGATAACCCACTACTCCAACGCACAAGAGCACGTTAAATGCCAGCCTCCCCATTTTTTTTTCTCCATGGATAATAATTCTTGAACAGCATTATAAAGGAACCTCATTATCTGAGTGTCATTAAAATCTACAGAGAATTGATCCATTAAATCAACATCATGAAACAGATACTAAACTTGATGTTCCAACAAAAATGCAGCACGGATACAAGTCAAGTCCAACTGATTACGATTATCCTATTTATAATTCCATCAACAGCCCAACCAGCTGTCAAACAATTACTTTTTTGCATAGACACGTCGTACAGCACAACAGCTATTAAACGGGCATCACTGGACTGATGTAATTGATGAACCTAAGTAGGTATAAAGAACACCTAGATAATTCTACAAGCACAAAAATATTAATCCTACCGCCTAACGCCTGAAAAAGAAATCATTTTTGAGGTTCAAACGGTGGGTTCAATTTCACTAAGGAAAATTATTAAGAATATATGAAGACAGAAAAAGGGCAGAAGAGAAGAAAAGGCATACAATGTCGTCAAGTTGGAGACAGACAGGGTCCGAGGAGCGGCCGAAACGGAGGACAAGGACCTTGTCGATGGTGTCTCTGATAATGGAATCCACCTGCTGCTTCTTCGTCAAAGTTGTTAACAGGTAGCTCATTCTCCTTCACTTCGAAGTGGTGAACCAGAGAGGGAATAAGAAAAGAAACAAATTTCAAGCACCAAGCACAGAATCACAGACGAATTGAGGAAGATTCTGCCTTGATGGAGTGGATTGTGGATTCCTGTTCAAGTTTTAGGCCGATCCTTCATTCTAGGGTTCTCTTTCTTCTTCCCTCCCGTCTCCTTTTTCTCCCCATGAAAACGGTTTTGTTATTTTGTTTTAATATATATTGTGGTTAGTTAGTGTTTTATTACTCGCGAGTTAATACCCAAAAAAAAATTCTTTGCATTCTAAAAAAATCTAAATTCTTTAAAAAAAATTAGAATTAGAATTTGCAACAACAGGACTTGTTTTTAATATCACAAGCAATTTAAGTTGGTAATATTTTTTAATATATTAAGAGTTTATTTTTATTTTTTATTTAAAAAAAATTTTAATCAATTTTTTAGAACTTTGTTTTATTATTTATTATTATTTTATTATAACAGTTATTGTTTTATTATGTATAATACAAATACGTTTGTTACGGTATAATCTTATTTTTGAATTTATAGCAATGTAGTCTATTTTTTTATTTTTTATTATTTATTATTTTTTTGGTATTAATAAAATATTTGTTATATCATATTTGTTTTTAAAAATTTTAAAAATTTTTTTATATTATTTATTCAATACTTTTTAATATTTAAAATTAATTAAATATTTTTTATATTATATATATTTTTAAAAATTTTTTAAAATGTTTTTTTAAAAAAAAATTTTAACTTACAAATAAATAATAAAAAAATGAATAATATAAAAAATATAACAAAAAATTTCAAAAAAATTTTAAAATTTTTTAATTAATTTTAAAAAATTAAAAAAAAAACATAAAAAAAACAAAATTTTAGGTGATAATTTACTTCTTATAATAATAGAATAATAATTTATTATTATAGAAGTGAACAAAAACAATTGCAAGTCTAAAAGCAGTCAACTTTGCTCGTGGGCCCTGTCGTCCGCATTGCATTTTTAATTATACTCATATATCATTTATTTTATGCCTTTATAGTGTTACCTACATTCTCATTTTTGGGTAATAGTAATTTTTATTTTTTTATTTTTTTTATTTTTTTAAATTAATGTAGTATTTTTAAATATTTTTTTAATAATTTTATTTATATAAAAATATTTTTATATTTAAATATAATAAATATATATTTTTTAATAAAATTATTTTTATAAAAATATATCTAACCACTAAATATTTATTTTTTTAAATTAACACTTATATTTAAATTTAAATTTAAAGCGCATAACAAAAATCACAAGCTCTCAAGTTCAAAATTTTCCAAATCGTCGACTTCTCGTTAGTTCTAACTTCGAAGCTCTTACTCTGTATTTTCAAGAAACGATGAGTCAATTCGCGTGCCCGAGAACTGAGTCGACTCACCATCGCCTCTACGACTTTGCCAAGATGGCTCTCATCAAGATCTTCGCCCATCCCTACGCCACGGTATCGGCTGAAAACCCGTCAATTTCTGACTATTTTGTCACATTTTACGCATGCCACACATTTATTCTTTCTCTTGTTCCTTTGTTCGTATATGCGCGCACGAATGCTTCCATTCATGTATTGTGGCTCGTTCTGGGATCCCTAAAGGTGTGTGACTTGTATTGTGGAGGAGGGGCAGACGCAGACAAGTGGGACGAGGCCCAAATTGGGCACTATATTGGAATTGGTATCGAATTGTGACCTTTCTTACGAGCTTTTGTTTATCGGTTTTTCTTTTCTTTTAAGATTCAGTTGTTACTGTGAAAGTTTCAGTGTGATTAACAGTGAATTGTTGCTATAGATGAGTCGTCGTCTGGGATAAGCCTGATACGAGAAGCGTGGGAGAGCAAGAGGAAAGCTTACACTGCAGAGTTCTTTGAGGTTGATCCCTGCACGGTGAGATTTTCTTACTTTCCCTCAAAATTTATAATATTTGCGATTCCCAGTTGGATTGTATTGTGCCCTTGATTTTTACATGCCTAAATAATCCTTCTCTCACTTATCAGTTATCATTACTTCTAATTTTTCACTGTAAGAAAGAGCAATTATTATTCTTTATATTGTAAGACTATATGCTTTTTCCTTTGTTGTAAGAGTTCATACAGTCTTTTGGGACCTCCGACATTGTTGTAGCGAGGACTTCATTCCATGTCATTTTTCAGTGGTCACTGACCACAAGCAAGAAATAATTCTATCCGAATATCAGTTCTTGCATGCCTGGGGTGGTTGGAACCCTTTGTTTCATGTGCAGAAGATTTTGACACCTGTTCAATTACTAACAAAATTAGACCTACTTTTAAAATTTCTCCCCCAAGGAAGTAAAAGGTTCCGAAATTACTTGTTATACAAAATTACAAATTACACTAAAATATTTTTTCCCAATATAATATGCAGAGAAGAACACCATTACTTACCTTTCTTATATCATGGAAATAATGGAAATGTTAGCAAAGAAAGTAATATGTTCTCAGATGATTTTCTTGTCTTTCCTATGCACAAAGATTGGTGATACTGTTATAAATAGATTTTTGGAGAAAAGCTGTTCTGATAACTGACAATTGACTTTTTTGTTATTTCCCTGCACAGCCCTTTGGGGGGGGGGAGGGAGAAGGGTAGTTGTGATGCTGTTGTTTGAGAAACAGTGAATATGTTGACAGCTGAGCGGCTAGATATCATTGTTACATTTTACTATAATCAGAGGTGGTTGGTGGTTAGAGTTTGGTTGTGGAAACATGATACCGCCCCCTCCATCTTTCTCCCTTACCAAAGTAAGAGGGAAAAGTCATTTCTGCCTTTGTGAGGGTTATTTTACCACAGTCTGGGACAGTGGCACATGTTGTGTACTGAACATTTAACTAAACACAGGGAAAGTGTTTAAAATATATTGTGAAGTGTATCCTTCATAAATCATAAGTTTGTTGATGCTTATGTTATATAAGCTGTTCTGAAGATGACACCAGAATACTTTATAATGATAGAACTGATAAAGTGTATGAAAAATTATAACCTTGAACGCCTGTATGTGACCACAAGAATGGATCATGTTTGTAGGAAAAACAAAGAAGTATGCAAAACTACAAATATTATTACTATTAACTTCTCCTTTCATGCATTATTTTTTGACAGGAGAATGTAGAAATTCATTTGCAGGAGAAGGCCAACATGGCTGATTTTGTCTGCTGTTTGCAGCATTTGCAGGTGTCCATTTACTTTGTAATGGTGTTTTCCTGCACTGTATTTTATTTATCCTTTATGTCAAGTTACAGCCACTTTTTACTGCTTTTGGGAAGATCTTATCCTCCCCACCTTCTAGTTATTCTTTTCTTATAAGATCTTCTTTTATAGAAATTAAAGAAATAGTTAAAGTCTCAGGTTCTTAAAAATATCTGTGTTTTCAGGTGCTATCTTTGTCTCTAGCACTTTTATATTGTAGTTTAATTTTTATTTTTCAGTCCATTAAGATTTGCGGATTCTCTTCTGAATAACGTATCTACATGCAGTTGTGTTTTGAAAATGAAGAGAAAGCACAGAGACTTCTGCATAACGTATCGTCTTTGCTGAAACCAGGGGGTTATTTTTTTGGTATTACTCCTGACTCATCTACCATATGGTATGAGACATGTGATTGTCAAAGGCCTCTTATTGGATTTAGTTGCATGAGCCCTTCTTGTGGTTAATTAATGTATATTCTTTTTTGTTTTTTGCATTCTTTTTCATATTACATTTTGATGGTGTGATTAAGTTGTTCCTTCAAGCCATAGAACCTAATAATCTTGTGCTTTACTGTCTGATCATAAATGGTTACTGCAAGCAAAAATGTTTTAGTTGTTTGGAATTAATATAATGCTGAGGAAGTAAGAGATATGCATTATACAATGTCCCTATTATTCAGCTTAATCTCTTCAACTTGAAAGATAATTGGACAATGATGCTTCTGTTTATAGTTGTTTGGCTTACTAAATTTTTCATCGGGACTAAGGTCAATGGTTTGAAGACCTAAATTGTCAAATTTCTTTATGTCGTCAGATTTCTTTTATTAAGTAGCCTTAATCTGGTGCCTCCTTTATCAGTGAAGATTTCAGGTATTTTTTTGTTTAGGTGGGGGTTTCTGTGCTATGTTTCTCAGTCATTCTTATAATTTGTGTCCTTGATTTTCTAATTCTTCCGACCATGTCCTTGATTTCCTAATTCTTAGGACCATATCATTGATTTCTTAATTCTTACGACCATGTCTTTCATTTTTTAATTCTTAGGATAATGTCCTTGGTTTCGTAACTTTTGCAGCCATGTACTTGATTTTTTTATTTTTGTTATCCTTGATTTTATAATTTTTACAATGTACTTGGTTTCTTCTCTTTTAAATTTTCTGTTATGCCTAATTTAGTGTTCAAGCCTTGTATCTGCAAGCCCATTTTCCTGATTGAGTTTTGGCTTAAAATCAGAGATTTGCTGCCTGATTATAAAGTTGAAGGCTTGCCCCCCTTCAGTTCAGCAGTAGTCTTTGAATTTTGTAAAATGGGTTATCTATTTCCTTCTAATGTCTTATTTTCATAACTATAATTCAATCTCTTCTTTCTGTCCAATAGAAGAGATAAAAGAAAAGGAGAAGGACTGACTAGTGGTTTCAGATGAAGGATAATGATAAGTGTAGATTTAGACAATCAATGATCTATTTCTATTCTTTTTTTTTAATTTAATTTTTGTATTGTTACTTCTATTTTTGGTTGTAGTTATTTCTATCTATATATGGGTTTCATCCATTGTATTATTTATTTGAGCTTGGACTCTATTTCATTACAGTTCTTTTGATTATTGACTTATATTTTGTCTGAGATTGTTATACAAATATGATGGATAATGATAACATTGTAGCCATATAGGGCTAAGTACCAGAAGAATGTTGAAGCTTATCACAACAAAAGCAGCAGCATGAAGCCAAATATTGTTCCCAACTGTATTCGGACAGAGAATTACATGATTACTTTTGAAGTTGAAGAAGAAAAGTATAAATCTTTACTATCGATAAACTGCAAGTTGCTTATTCTCTTTTGGGTAATTTAGTAACATTTTCTTGTTAATTCATTTGAATTTGTCTAATATTTCCAGGTTTCCATTATTTGGAAAGAAATACCAACTGAAATTCAGTAATGATGTCTCTGCTGAAACCCATTGCTTGGTTCATTTTCCAAGCTTCATAAGGTTGTCATCTTACTTCGTAAATCAAGATTGATAATGACCATGAGTTGTTGCCTTGGTTAGTGCCATGTTGATGCTACACATAAAGAATATCAATCATGTTAATGTTGACTTTCTATTAGCTGGAATGGAAATTTAAAACTTTGGAAGAAATTTGATTGGTTTATTAAATAAGGAATTTAAATATGGATTATTGTGGTAATAACAAGCAATAATGGGTGGTTGTCCAAACATAATTGAAGTGATTTTCTCTGAATGTTTGTTTTATCAGCTTATACTTGTTTGCTTCACATCTGCAATTTGACTTTTAAACGGTACATGACTTCTGCGTGATGCAATTCAGGTTGGCAAGAGAAGCTGGCCTTGAGTATGTGGAGATTCAAAACTTGACTGAGTTTTATGATGACAACAGGTACTTATTTAGATTTGCAAGTTCTTAGAGGAGGCTGAGCCTTTAGAGTCCTTTAACCGTAATGTTCGTTACTAGCACTTTTGGATTTTGCTAGGCTGTTTTTTCACTCTACCTTTTGTGGATGCTGAAAGAGCACAACTTGCAGGCTTGCTAATGAATTATGTTCCAAACCTGTTGGATCCTAGAGGGAGACTTCTTCCTCGATCATATGATGCGCTAGGTGATGCATTTATTGTTTCTTTTTACCATGTTATTGCCTGTAAATTTCCTCGTTCCAGATATCATTTAGAGGTGTCTTCTTTTTCTTTTACACTCTAATGCAGGTCTGTATACCACATTTATATTTCAAAAGCCTGACCCAGATATAACACCCCCAATTACAACTCCATTAATGCAAGATGCAAGTTATAATCATGATGAGGTAAGCATATCTAGTATTATCAGCTGAATAAGTGATCTTTGCTATATGTCATGTTCTCATACAATTGAACTTCCAGACATTGTTTAAGCCCACTAAAAGCAACTGGTGGCTTATTTCAGGCTGATAGTTAGAAAAATGCTTCCTAGTGGTTTTTTCCAGACATTGTTTAAGCCCACTAAAAGCAACTGGTGGCTTATTTCAGGCTGACAGTTAGAAAAATGCTTCCTAGTGGTTTTCCTTGTTATATTACTGATATCTACTTCATAAAAATGTATCTTCCTCATATGCTTGGCCTAATTATTCTTTAGTTTGCATATGCTTTTCCAGCCATATGTATTCACTTCCCATGGCATGCTTCTTTCTGGCAGGTAACCAGTTGGCGAGATGATGAAATGAATGGACATGTTGAGCCTGCGCTTGGGCTGGGCAAGATTAGTGAACAAAAAGGGATACTGGGTCCTGGCCCTGCAGATTTACGTTTCCCAGAGGCACTCTGACTGTTTAGGCAAAGCTAGAGGTTTAGCCAATTTTAACAGTTTCTAATGTAGCTAATCTTTGTGATGTAGACTTCATCGTGTAGTTACATAGTGTAGCACATAACCATGGTGTTACAAACTACAAAAGAGAAAAATATGTGAAGCATAATTTGAATTGACACCACTAACTCTTGAATAGGGATATTAACGAGTACGAATCTGTTTGTCTTGTATTTTTCTTTCTTCCTGAGATAATGAACGGATATATAGGGCATGTAATTCAAGATTCATTGAGGATCGGTAAGCACTTAAATTTCTGCACTCTTATAAATATCTTAATGATAGGCATCTTCGGTGCGTCGAATTTCTTTTAAGTTTCACTTTTGTACATCATCAATCCGGGATAAAAACCTAAGGTGATGCTATGGAGAGTTTTAGTTTCAACATTGAAGAGGTTTTGTTTTTTATTATTAGATACATTTTAAGATTTACGTTTCTATAATTTATTTGTTGAATTAAAAAATAAGATTAATAATGGGATAATTATTTATTGGTGCCTAATAGGACACCATGCTTAAATGGTTTTTTATGAGTACCATATTCTTACATGGTATTTTTGTTCACATTTTTAGTTCTTTAATGAAAAATTTATTCATAAAAAGTGGTTATTTCATTATAAATTTTTTTATTCAATTATAAAAAAAAATAATGTTATAACTATTAAGAAAATAATAATTTTTTGAAGCTGAATAACTGTTTTTAAAAAATGAATAATAGCATAGAAATATAATGCCAATCACTATAAAATTTTAGTATCTCATTATAAATGATCTCGTTAAATATTTTAAGGCTCATCTAATGGTAAAACTTTATGAAACGTCAAATTTTCATAATATTAGTTTTAAAAAAAATAGAGTTAAGGTGTGTACTTTCGTCTTACCCTCCATTATCCAAGTAGGATCAAAGATGAGTGTCTCATTTGTCATGATTAGGCTATCTTGTTTTGGATCTTCATTTGAATGCTACGATGGAAGACTAAATAAGAGTTTCTTCAATTCTAATCTTCTTGGGTCGTACTGATGCACTCATTCTTTTCAATTAATGTAATAAAAATTCAATAATATGACACTCGTATTATTTTTATTTTTAAAATGATATTTATTTTTTTCATCAATATGTGAAAAAAATTAATTTACTCTTATTTTCATTTATCTATTATATTAATATTAAAAGTAAATTAATATTTTCATACATTTATAAAAAATTAAATATTATTTTAAAAACAAGAAGAACTGTTGTATTAATTTACCGTTAAAAACATATACAACACAAGCATATGAAGAACAACTGCTGTAGATCACTCATCAAACTAAGTAGAGCTCGATTACATGACCCAGTTCACCAACTTGCAACAGAAAATGGTAAGCTGAATAACAGAAGAAATTTTATTATGGAATCTTGAAAATGACATGAAAGTTCTAATCTTGAAGCTCAATAATCTTCACAACCGATGAGTCACCAACTTTCTGGCAAACAACAACTCTATCATGTTGCTTTATGACGCCAGAGGCCTTGCCATAGTCTAAAGCAACTTTCAAAATTGATTCATTTGTTGCACTCTTAGACTCAGCCTGCACCCACCAGACAAGATCAAACACAGTCAACCAGTAGAGGAGTGTAGGATGATGACTACACCTAGCAATACCTAAGAAACTTCTGTTTTGCATTTTTGCAATGGTTATCCCCAAATCTGAGGAATAAAGGATGATCAAATCTTCTGCCTTAAGAATTAAATGCTGACATCTAAATAACACAAAACCACTCCCAACACTGAGATTATATTCCATTTCCACCTTTAAACGACATAAAAACTACTCGAACAGACTGAATTGAGCTAGTCTATTAATTGACATTTAATAATTCTTACTGGATGCCGTGGGTCTGCCAGCATAGGGAAGAGACCTCTGACAATAAGTGATTGTCTTGCCTGCCATAATATCATACAAGAATACAGATACCAAGAACAGATCAGTTTCAATGTTATAATGCACGTCAAGGAAGATAAACATTCACACGCATTGAAATAAGGACACATTGATGAGTGACTGAAGCAAAAAAGAAATATAATAGCAAAAGATAGCAGCTTTTCAATTTTTCATCATTTTCACCATCCAGTATGAATTCGTAACATGTTTCTAGACATATGGTAATGAATGCGAAGCACGCCAATTTTTACATGCTAAAGTTTCTCCATGATGAAGTTTCAAAGGATTACTTGTGTGATCAATATGAGAAGTCAAGAGACAAAATGTTAGCCCCCAGAGTTTCAAAATTTTTAATAATTAAAAACAATGATGAGATAGTTTCTAAATTCAAATGCAATTTAAGTAAAAAAAATTCAATTTGACATTTTTTAGTAAACAACTCTTTAAAATGTTTTAATTAAATATGGCATGAAATCAAGAAGGGTCATTGACAATTTCGTGGAAATTCAGAAATTTATCCCAAGAAAGTTAACTTGTGTGTAAAATGTTATTGACTGTTTATCTTGACAGGACTGAGTTGACTCAAGGAACTTAATCAAACTGACTCAAATAGGTGACCAGCATCAGAATTTTGTCCAGAGGTAATTGTGATTTAAATTTAATGTTCTTCCAACAAAACTATTGCATCATTCTAGCATCTATTATAACCTTGCAAAGAAACAACTCATGCATAGCTGTTGTCAATTATATACCTCAAAAGCACCAGTAAACGTCCATCGGAGTTGATTTGTCTTCAGTTGAGGAATGACAACAGATATCACAGGCATGGTTGGCCTGTACTTTGCAATCAACCTACACAAAGACACAATAAGCTGAAAACTCTTTTATGTCAGCAAGATATCAAAAGTTGATACATGACTTTGAATAACTTAAATCAAACATGAACTGAAGAAAGAAATAAATCAACATAAAATTAATATTAGTAAACAACAAATGCATAAGCATTTGCCAACCACAAAAATGAGAAGTTTATGAAAAGAAACCTTGCAGCTCTTCCAGATGAAGTGAAGCAGACAATAACAGAAGCCTTAACCTTGATGGCTGCTCGAACCTGTATGTTTCAGCATAATATAGAACTTACTTCCCAAAGTGTTTCACTCCATTTAAATTCCTTCAGGCAAGTAACTTGCATGGTGGTGGTGGTGGAGAAAAACAATTTCTGAAAAAACTTAGACCATAGGCATCAGAGTGAAGTACCGCAGAGGAAGCAATTGATTCCAAGTGGGTCATTGGCTCTCCCACATGTCTGACAGCCTTCTTGAAATACAAATCTTGATTAAAAACTTTCTCTGCCTACACAGAGCAGTTTATTAATTTCGGTTAACATCTCATTTCTTTTTCTGGTGTGGACAGTTAAAAGCCGAGTTTTGACTCTTCAGACTTCAGAGCAACCAATAAGCATGAACCATGAATTTTAAATTCACCCAAACAAGTAAACTGTATTGTAAATTCAAACTCAACAAGCTGTACTATAGATATGAGTCATATGACCACTGCCCTTTGTATATGATCATCAGGTTGACGTGGGATAAACAAATGAAAATAGAAAAAGAACATGTCAAATTTATTTGCGAAGATTTGAAGGCCAAATGAAAGAAGCTTATAATACACATAACCAAAACAAAGCATTTGGTGCAGAACAGAATATGTGAGGGAGATCATTCTTTAGCATCCTATCCAATGTTAATGTTACAATACAATAAAGTAACATCTGCACAACTAAGCATATCTTAACAGTTTAGTGAGACGTATTAGATCATCAGGGTACCCAGACCAAAAAGCAAGGAATACTTAATTATTCTATACTGAAAAGGCCTTGTTTGCCAAACATTGAGCAGATAATGGAAATTACCATTATGAAAACAAGCAGAAAACAACCTAACAGCCAGGTAAAAAGAATGACTGTGCCGAGGGAATGAGTGTGCACATGTGAAACCCTCTTTAAACATTGTAAATGCAACTTGTTCAGGAGGACTATACAAAAGTCAATTGGGTGCATATTGGAGAAACAATGGCTATGGAACAGATTTAGTAAACCTGCCCAAGGGCGAGACAGGAATGTTGTTTAACACTATAGTGCTAACGTACCTCAGCACAAATTTTTCCAACAACAGAAATGGTCTCTACAGGGTATAATCCCCGCAGAGTCTCTGCCCCAAGAAGAATCGCATCACTCCCTGAACCAACAAAGAGAATAAAACATATTTAGACATGATAGGTGCATGGCATACTTATGCAGTTAGCTGTCACGTAATATATTGTGAATACAACAACACTTGAGGAAGGAATATTAATGAATAAACAGGAACATATACATGTATATAATGCCAGCTGATGGCTTAATTCCATCAAAATAAAGTAAATCAAGCAGGATCAACCAAATATAACAAAAGCAACATATCAAAAGTCGGGAAAATAAACTTTACCGTCCAAAACAGCATTGGCAACATCAGTTGCTTCAGCACGAGTAGGTCTTAGATTATCAGTCATAGTGTCCACAACACGTGTGATAACAGCTGGCTTTCCAACCATGTTGCACTTGTAAATAGCAGATTTCTGAAATAAAAAAGCCTGCCAAATCCAGAGAGATATATGCATGTTACTAACTAAATTTTATAATGGAGAGTGAAAATTGCAAAAAAAAGCCATATACAGACACATATCAACCTATGGCGCCGAAAAACAACTAAAGAATACGGAATCATGTCATACAACCTATTATCTCCTTGTAAGTAAATCATATATAACATTAGATTCAGAAGTAAAAGCTGACCTTCTCAGGAGGGAGATCTATCCCCAAATTTCCACGAGAAAGGATAATACCATCTGCTTCTCTCAATATCTCATCGAAATGCATCAGTCCCTGTGAGAATTTGTAAAGGAAAGGTACAGTTTAAATTCACTCTCAATCAAACTTTTCAAGCTTGAAACAGTTATTAACATGTATTGTCTTTCATATTCTTGGTATCATTCCTTAAAATCACCCTATGATGATGAGATGCTTATGTCTATTATAGAATTGGAGAGTATATAGTTGCAAGGATCTTGAAGTCCCTCGCCTCTACATTATCAATCTTTGCAAAAATCAGTGTCTGCTTGAGATCACCTAATTTAGAGAGAAACTCACGGGCCTGAAAAATGAAAAATACAGGCATGCTATGAGGAAAACCATGGGAATAAACAATTCACTTAGTAAAAAGTGTGATACCAACTATGATACTTCAGATTGAAATTTAAATCTGGAAGCCGGATGACCATTAAGATGGAGAAAAGGGAAATACATCTGATTTTACAATAAATGAGAAAAAGAATAAAACCTATCAGGATAGCCCTTACATGGCGAACGTCTTCAGCATGCCGGGTGTATGACAATGAAAGGAAGTCTATATTGTTTTGAACACCCCACGTGCTTATTACCTGAGTTAATAAATCAAATGTCCAAAGTACCTTTAGAACTACAAGAAAATAACAAAAAGGCCATTTACATGCATGACCCTAATGGCTAAGTTAAACCCATTTTACTCTTTTGATTGGTGCAGATAAAAGAATTTACCTCATCTAAAGTGCACACACACATACATCTAATATTTTGCATTGCCAAATAAATTTTCTTTTTTTATAAATTGACAGAGCTTGTTAAGAGGTATCCAGGAATCAGTCTTCAACATTAAGAAAAGAGTTACTTGTTGTAGTGCACCCAAAATAAAATGTACAAGTGTCTTTGTATGGTCATAGTATTAATATAAATAGAGATTGAGGGATTAGTGTGTACACACTCTTACAGTCTTTCAATAATATATTTTGGTTGGCCCCTTCAAATTTTCCTTAACTTCTTCTCTTTCTATTTTCTCGACATGGTATTAGCTTACAGACTCACCTTGATTCATAACCCTAGCATTCACAAAAAAAAAGGGAGAAAAAAACCCCTTCACAGAGGTTTGCCATTCTTTTTTGAGATTTCAATATGTGAAGAATGTTACAATGCTTTCTCTTGGTGCAACCTAGGCAGTCATAAGGTGGAATTGAAGACTTCGGCACTAGTAAGGGAGTTGTGTGTCATTGGATACCTAGTGAGAAGGTCGAGGGGCTGCTCAAGCGACTTAGGTCAAAGACTAATAGAAGCTGTGAGATTGTGTTACACATGTGGTCAAGAAGAGCTGCTAGAAGAATGTCAAGGGGGCTGCTCATTGGGAAGCAAATCAAAGAATTATAGGAGCTGTTTGTCTAACAAGAACATCGTTAAGGTAGTGCTAGTTGCTTAAGTTCTTGAGTCAATGGTTGAGTTATTTTACTTGAGTTGATTATTGTTCTTTTTTTTCTCTTCACTTGGATTTTATTTGTAACAAGTTCCAGGCTTTGTAAGCTTCAGCATTATGGGGAGTGTGAAAAGGTATTAAGAATTTAGAAAAGTCTTGTAGATGGCTTCATAGTCGCATAGCATGCTGTTGGTACTATTCACTATTCTCACCCTCCAAATGGTTGCTTTCAGCTCGTCATGGACAATATGGCAGGGGTTTCATTTCCTCGTGTTATTCCCAGCTAAGTTTTCTACTTAGTTTCTTTTTGAATTAAAAAAGAGAGAAAAAAAAAAAGAGTTACTGGTAGTGCACCCTATTATGTGGTATTGAGGATTTAGGAAAGTCTTGTATGTTGCAAATTCGCTGATTTAGAAAAGAGTTCTGATAGTGCACCCAAAGTAAATGTTATGTGTCTTTGTGTGGTCATAGCATTAGTATTAACAGAATTTTGAGGGGTCAGTGTTGTACTTGTACACATCGTTATTGAGTCTTTCAAAAAATATATTTTGGTTGGTCATTTCCTTTCCTCCCTAACTTTTTCTCCTTATTTTCTCAACAGAGCTAACAGAAAGGTAAGATATCTTTAATGAAAAAAACATGTACAAAGTTTCAAGCATTGCTTAATTCAACCTTTCATTTCCACAACACAACCAAATATTATGCAATACTGCAATTTCTCCTTGAGAAAGAATTCCGATAAAAATATAACCATTCTTTCTATATGAGAAGTGGAATATCAACTCAACCCCCATTATGTCAATCTCCTACTTTATGCACACAAAGAATTGGTGTGTAATTAAATATTTACCTCCTTATCCTTATCAGTAAGCGTAGGAAGATCAATATGAATCTGAGAGACATGCAAAGTATACAATGGCCCAGCTAGTGTAGCAGAATTCTTTATGAGACAAGTGACATCATCACCATCCACCTCACTGACCTGCATTGTGAAAGCAAAACTTTATGAGTAACAGTAATGACACAGAAGAATTAAGACATGTAGTAGCAGTATTTTACTCTCTATTCTATTTCACTTAATGCTTGCTTGGAAAAGCTAATTCTATATAGACAGGTAAGTGGAAAATCTATTATCTGATGCAGAAGAGACTTGCCCTTAAGAAAAAAAATAACATAGACTAAGGGGAACCAAAAAATAAATAAAAAAGAGGGAAAAGAGGAGAGAAACAAATATAAAGGAAAGGCAAGGCCTGATTTGAATACTAGAGACGACGAATCATGCAAAATTGGAACCCAAAGAATACAATAACCTCCATACGCAATCCCTAAGTAATTTTGATTCAGTCAGGGAAAAAATACCAATAGCTACATCTAATATGAGTAAGAAACCATAACAATAATTACCTTGAGAGTCCTTATCATAAAACCTATAAGGGGGGAAAACCGTAAAGTTATAAGAAGCTAAATTCCTGAAAATATAGTAATAAAACTTTCCAATTTGTGATATCTCTACTATCAATAAAAAGAACACGGAAGTAGTTTCTCATCTTCAACTTTTGTCCTACAAGTTCCAAAAAAGCCATTATTCTGTTCACATGTTTTTTTAAATAAAAAATATAGGGTTATAAATGTAAATATACAATTTAATTGAATAGATTAATAATTGCATCTCATTTTCTCTCTCCACTTTCCTCATTTCCTCCACCCTTATCTCCACAATTTTCCCTCTACCTCCTTAATTTTATGCATACTCATACATGTGGTTTACTTTCTAGTTAGAATCAAGTAGAACTTAACTTGAGTGGATCTAGAACATATACTTGGACTCTGTACCTAAACAAAAACTTGGGCCATTAATCTGGTTATATAACCATTTTGCAAAAACTATGGGCAACATAACAAAGGTAAATAAAAAGATAAGGGTTTTTTTTTTATTTCAATGAACATTTCTGTTCTTCAGGCATTTATAAAGAGTATTAGATAAATAGATACCATGGTACTTATTTTACACTCTAATGAGGTAAAAATATTATATATATATATATATATATATATATAACAGTAAGTAACATATGCAATGGAACTTAGTAAGTGATTAGCAATTTAGCATAACCTATTCGCACAAGCATTGATTATTCAACTCATCTATCCAATACTGCATACCTCCAGCCATACAGAAGTTGTTTCACTTCCTGTAAACAAATATTGACCAATAAAAATAGCATCACCCTTCTTCACTGCCTGCAGAAATAACGATACCTTAGTTATGGAAACCCCACATTGTACATAGAATTAAAGTACAATATGAGAAATATTACAACTAAAAATATAGTCCCATAGACCCGCATCACAAAACATAAGAGATCTATTTATGAACAAAAGGCAATAAAATCCCCACCATCTTAAACAGACAAGGTTACAGCTCAAGTGAAAATCCCCTTAATCATCGTCTTAACACAGAATATGATTAGCATACCGTAAAATCCAAATTGGTTTATGTCAGTAATGTATATCTTGTACTGATGCCTTAAATAATTCATGATAAACCATTACTAGCTATCTGACTAAATTCCAAATCCACCTTTATGCTATTAGGATGTTTTGGCTGGTGTGAAGTACCCCAGCTTGAATTCTTCAAAAGGAACAAAGTTTTAACCAACTCACAGTTGAACTGTTCTTGATAGTATGCTTGTTCTTAAGACAAGCCTATCATGCAAGGCAAGCAAGCAAATGCCTGCACAAATATAAATTATTTTGTATACTATGCAAAAATCCATGAAAGTTTATTTTTTAGTTACAAATAAAGTATAGAACACCTAAATCTACCAATAAAGCAGATATTATGCCAGTGGAAAAGCAGAAAAAAACCATCCAAATGTTATTTGTGAGACTGAAACTCTGTATGCATTTATCATAACTATAAACATAAGCATTGCTCAAAAGTCTCATATATTCTTATCCAACAGAAATATCTTACAAAACAAACCCCAAGAAATTTGAATAATGGCATACTGACCTTCGATAGCCCACTAAAATTAACTGGCAAGAGATTTGAAGTAGCTTCTCTGTTTTGAACTGGAGTTAAGACAACATATGTGTCTGCTTGAAGGGAAATTGGGTGCTCGGTTTTATTCACCACTTGCAATTCTGGACCCACAGTATCTAGCATAACCTGGAGTTGGACCGAAAAAGTATATATATTTTTACATTTGTTAACCCTTAGAACTTAGAAGACATTGCACATATTCTCATAGAGAGTTAACGCAATAGGGAAAGGATTTTAATTTGTTGCAATAATATGATTTAACATAATAATCTTATGAATCAGTATTTGGTGTAAGAACTAGCAAGGGAGTCATGTCTATTGCAATAGTCTTCGACCAAAGGAGTCACGTGGTACATGTACCACAAATGATGCTGTGCTAGTTTACAGGACCAGAATTTGGGGATCCATTTTAGGTTGAATGTAAGATATAATGTCAATATGACAAATATTATGACTAATTAGAACATCTATTTTAATGAAATATGTTGCCTTAAACCAGAAGAGTTATTAATGTTGACCTATTAGAAAAGACTATGTATTATATCAAGAAAAAGAAAAAATGAGAGAGAGAAACTTGGATATGTAATAAAAATACCTCAGGTGGAAATGAATGACAAAAGTACCCATTTGACAGATATCGATTAACTTCAAATTCTCATTCTTGCATTCAATTTGGGTCCAATGCTAAGCAAAGTTTGGCCAAAGTCAAAAGCAAATAAATAAACATAGAAACGTATACCACGCAGAGTTTCGTGGTACTTTTTATTGCAGCCTTCAAATTTTCTAATGTCTCTTGGTGGTATTCTGGATCACCCCATGAGAAATCAAACCTCGCCACTAGCACAAGGTAAGAATAGAAAAATAAGATGACGAGCAGAAGACTCATAAGTTGACTGTAGACAAAATAAGGCCACTCCAAACTATAAAAGGAAGAAAAACTATATATACAAATTATTCAATTCATTATATGTATTTTCATCAATAGGGGAAAAAACTACGACACACTAAAGAAATAGCGTATTGTTGTTTTTTCTTTTTTTGAATAGTTATACTTTTCTGGGAACTACTTTCTGATAAACAAGTAGTCGATTTTCAGCTATTTTAGTTTTCTGACGATATAGCAATAAGAAAAACCAAATAACTAAATAGTCCCGTCCTATTGTTCTTGGCTAAAAGATGAGACATAGTGAGGTCAACTAAATAGTTCCGTCCTATTGTTCTTGGCTAAAAGAAAACATCTGCAATAAATTCTTGAAGAACGTTAAGGGTCAATCAAAGGTTGCACTGGGAAAATACCAGACATTCCTGAATCAAGGCAACGCGAAATAGTATCAATTGATCTTGAATTTGGACCAAGTGTACCAACAATATTCGTCATTGCCGGAAAGTAACTCTGCAGAGAGCATTTGAATTATTTCAATCAAATCATAATTGATAAACAATTCGTTAAACACGGACCACAGACTCTCAAGTAAACGGATATGACAACAACAAAAAGTAACTTGAAATTAATGAATAATTCACCAGAAACAATGTGAAAAACAATGAGATACGCTGACGAATCATTTTAGGCTACACACAGTTATTCTGGAAGTTGTTTTTCAAAAGAAATTACGTAAAGTAGTCATCCATTTTCTGACATCTCAGAATCCCAAAAAAACACTCCTCCAATTGATAATACTTGGAAACCAGAGGACCATAAAAGATACCCTTTTCCCGAAACCTTGAGAACTACCAGTTGCCACAGAAACAGAGAAATAACTTTTCACAAGTAGGAGCAGCTTTAATCCCCAAATCACACTTACTATCATAGTGTGATAGTAAGTGTGATATCCCCAATTTAACTAGGATATCATAGTGAAAAAGAAACTTTCATCATCTACAGTTTTTTCCTTCTTGATTTGCTACATTGTTTAGCAATCATAAGCAAAGCGGCATTAAAGCCCACACCCAGATGAAAAAAAAGCTATGATCAAATAACAACACTATAAGTCTATAACTAGGTTGCTTAAGAGAGATTAGCAGAAAATAATAGTGCACATTACTTAGAAATCTGAAATTAAAGAGTGAGTGAGAGAGATGAAAGCTCACGGGCTTGGATGGCTCGAGAATCGAAGCCATCCTAATGGGTTCCTCAAAAAGCAAAGGACTGGACTGCATTTTCGATCAACACCAAACTGAATTGAAAAACGTTGTCGAGGAAGAAGGAAGAAAGATACACAGACACCAACTCGGGAGCAATACAGAAAGGAGATAGCAGAACAGAGAGCTCTACGGACAAGCGTAATGGAGGTCATACTAATGTATTGCGTGGAGCGTGGAACTCAATGGATATTTTGTTGGCGCGTCACTATATAGCTCACTGTTATATGGAACCAACCACCACGTGTGTGTAGGTGTCTGAACACCACGACAGCGCGTGGAATATGCCACCGACGGCGAAGGTAAAATAATTCCATATGATGGCAATGTTACCATACTCATTTTATAATGGTGTCACCTTCATGTGATATTAATATTTAGAGTATATTATATCAAAAAAAATATTCAGAGAATTTTAAAAATATATATTTATTCTGTTTACTTAAGTTAATATAACTTTTAACTTTTATAATTTTACTGACTTTTCTCTTTTAGTTCTTATAATTTTTTTATAAATAATTTTTTTAAATTTTAATTATTTTTAATTTAATTCTTATTGTGAATTCAACGTTATTACTTTATTAATTAATTTTTAAATTAATAAAATTATAAGAATCAAACTCAATAAAATTATAGTGATCGTTTAAATAGTACCAACAAATTCTTATAATTTTACTAAATTTTTAATTTAATTCTTAGAATTTTAATGATAATATAGACTAAATTAAAAATAATTAAAATTATAGGGACTCAATTACAAAAAAAAAGTTATAGGAACAAAAATAAAAATTAGATAAAATATATGAATCAAAAGTTATATTAATCTTCTCAATTTTGTAATAAAATCTCATTTGAAATTTATAAAATTTATACTCATTTTTCCTCTAATTTTATAATATTTACATTAATTTTTTTGTTGTGAGATTTTTAAAAATATTAACCTGATTGATAAATTTAATAATAGAAGAAAATTTATTGTATAAATTTAAACTAAAAAACTATAAGTATAAGTTTTAAAATTTTCTAATTACATAAATATATTAACTTTAATATTTGTTATTAAATCAATACATACTTTTTTATTTAACTATGAATATTAATATCACGCGGAATTAACCCTAATACATGGGGTATCATACAATTTCCCACCTAGGATTAATGCTACTATACTAACTGCTCAAAAATTATTAAAATAACAACTTTTGATTTAGTTGTCACATAACTTATATTGTGAAAATATATTAATATAGTAATATATAGTCATTGGTTTAGATATTGACTTTATATTAAATGCACGATTCAGATATCCATAATATAAATTATGTGACATAATTGATTTAAACATTAAAATAAGTATATATAAATTTGAAAAAAAAATTAAACAAAATTACTTAAATTAAAATTAATAAACTCAACAGTTTATATACAATTTAAAAATAAAGTTGATGTAATATTACTGTTGCAAATTCACTGTACTAATCGTTAAGGAAGATTATCAAACATAAATTTTTGAAAAAGGCAAGTGGAGAGGAGTGAGATAGATAAACTTGGATTAAAAAACTATATAAAACAATCTACCAAAATAAATATATAAATTATGCATCACTGTATTTGAATTTAATTAAAAAAATTTATTGAAATCACTTAATTTAAACAATCATATTAATAATTTACATATAATTTATAAATAAAATTTATCTAAATAACATTACTATTGTTCATATATATTAATTCTTCTATTGCGATAAATAATACTGTATTTGGCCCATTGTTTTGTAACTCGTATACTTCTTATATATAACAAAAACAATACTTGGAAGACTTGGTTCCCATTGAACCTCCAAGCAATTATTGTCATTTTTATAAATTTTTTATTAGAAAATGCTTTTTCTTAGATAATTATTGTTTAATGCTTAATGAAACACTTGCATAATATTTTATCTGTATCATATTTTTATACGATGTCAAGAGATATTCTACTTTTTTTGTCCTTTTCTGACCTCATAATTTTTTATAGAATAATTATTTTTTATAAATATAGTTATTATATATTTTTTATAATTGAATAAATAAATTAGATAACATTTTTTATAAGTGAATATCTATAATAAAATATATTTTTATAAGGGGTAAAAAAAATTGTATAGTACCCTGACATGAATATAATTCCTATTAAATATTGTATAAGAATTTAATGCCCCAAACAATAATTCAGTCTTTTTTTTTTGGGCCAAGTTACTAGGAAGTATTGGATATTATAGTTCACACGCGGCGGGTCTTAAAATGGGTTTGGGTTCAAAACCCATATGGGATTTAAGGTTTTCGTATCCAAAGGTTGGGTTGGGCCTTCTCAAAGGAAATTCAAGTTAAAATTTCACAATTAATATTTTTTCCCAAATAATACAATTCTTTTTTTTTAAAAAAAAAATTTCAAATTGCATATGCACTATAAAAATAAAGTGCATATACTAAATCATCGTTAATAATAAAAGTAATTATTTAAATGTCTATAATGCATGAACAATCTGATAACAATGTATGAATATATGAAAACAAATTCTCTTAATTTTATATCAATAGTTATTTATTTATATTGTATTCTCTAAAATTATGAGAACATTTTTAATATTGTTGTAGTATTAAAATATTGAACACTACTGTCATAAATATTTTAATACATAAATAATTTCTTTCTAAATTTTAATGATTAACTTAATCATAATTTAATAATTATATAATAAAATATAAATAACTAATAATATATTACTAATGTTTTTCATATCATGGAATATTGCAATTTGGATATCACAAAAAAAAAAATACTATATCATTGATAACTTTCATAGAATATTTGAAAGGCACGAAGGAGGACCAATAATAATGATAGTAATATCATAGATTCATTATAATGTTATTGGCAATAATAAGGAGTATTAGGACTTAGGGGACTCGAAATTAAAGAGAAACTAGAGCTTGAATGCAATTACTATATTGAATTTGAAGGATAAGTTCTTCCATTTGAATATTATAATAATATATTGATGTCATTTCTAACATCCAATATATTAATAATAATATTACAAGATAAATTTTAAGTTGATTCAACTTATAAAAAAATAAATAATAGATTGATATTTATATATGTTAAAGATAAATTTTGGTGAATTTCACATAAAAAATATATTTTTTAGAATTAATTTAAAAAGTGTTTGGATGAGTTTATATTTTTTTTAACATGTCCTTTAAATAAAAGTCTTAATTTTTAAAAAAATAAATTTTTAATTTTTAAATATAATTATATAAAAATAGTTTTATTAAAAAATAAATTTATTGCTTTGCCAAACATAACCTTAATCTAGAGTTGAAAAAAACAGCTTTTCTGACACAAAACATTTGCCAAATTTTGGTAGTTTGGATGTGCTTCTATTTTTAATCAGATGTTTTAAATAAAAATAATTTTTTTAAAAAAAGCAGGTATTTAGTATTTGGATGTAGTTACGCAGAAGTGATTTTATTGAAAAAAGTAGATGTTTTGTGTTTGGATGTAAAAATATAAAAGTATTTTTTAACATATAAAATTACTAAAAATGACATATAAAAGTAAATTTTAAAAAATTTATGAAATATTTTAAGGGTATATTGGTTTACAAAATTTTCTCTTTCTTCCGTTGGATCTGATTATTTTTTAAGTAATATTTTCCTACTTAAAAAAAAATAACATTTTACTTATATTTAAAATAAATATTTATAAAAATAATTTTATACAAACGATTAAAATAAAAAAAATTAATTATTTTAAAAAAAAAAAAACATCTTTTGGACGACAAAACGCACCCTTAGTCTACTCATATCATTGCCTATTTATTCTCACCTTTCAAATTGAGTTTTCTCCAACTAGAAGGAAAAAAAAAAGCCATGCAATAGAATAAATATTAACTTAGATTAAATTATGACAAAAATCAATTTAGAATTCTGAATT